>VZTF01002331.1:899522-1019670 GCA_013397755.1 Cnemophilus loriae | reverse complement strand
TGCGCCACTGCGCCAGGCCCGCGGCCGGCAGCCAATGGGACGCCGCCTCCGGCCCGGCGCGCTCTCCCTCTCCGTTGGCCCCGCCCCGCGACGGGCGGGGGCAGCGCGCGGGGGCGGGGCGCGCGGGAGCGTTTGAAACGCGGGGACCGTTGGGCGCCCCCCGCGCGTGCCCCCAGTGGCGGGGCCGCCGCTCCCGCGTGAGGGGGCTCCCGGCCTCTCCTCAGAGCCACAGAGGGGGTCAGACTCGGAGGGATCCCCAGCGGGCTTCTGGCCCAACCTCCCCGCTCCAGCACACAGCACACGGCACAGGATCGCGTCCCGACGGTTGTGGGATATCCCCAGTGAGGGAGACTCCACATCCTCTCTGGGCAGTCTGTCCCAGTGCTCGTCACTGTACTGTAAAGAAGTTCTTCCTCGTGTTCAGGTGACACCTCCTGTGCATCTGTTTCTGCCGTTGCCTCCTGTCCTCGTGGTTGGCACGGTGAAGCGGAGCTGGTCAGCCTCTTGGCACCGCCCCTTAGAATACGGACGCTCCCGGCGCCCGGGGCGGCGGCACCCGCTGGGCACGGCCTCGGCCGGGCTCCAGCTGCGCCCGCTGTGTTCACACCTCACCTTTCGCCTTCTCCAGCCCGCTCTTGACTCCCCTCCTCGGGGGTTTAACCCTCCGGTCTGCCCTGTTTCTGCCTGCTCCCCGTCAGCGATGGCTCTTCCCTCACTTGTGTCCCCCTTCCCCTTGGTGACCCGCGCCCGAGTGCCCGATGTGCGCTCACGGGACACTGAGCGGCTGGAGCGTGTCCCGAGAAGGGCAGCGGAGCTGGGGCAGGGTCTGGAGCACAGGTTTGGTGAGGAGCAGCTGAGGGAGCTGGGGAGGCTCAGCCTGGAGAAAAGGAGGCTCAGGGGGAACCTTCTGGCTCTGCACAACTCCCTGACAGGAGGGGACACCAGGGTGGGGGTCGGGCTCTGCTCCCACGGAACAAGGGACAGGATGACAGAAAACAGCCTCAAGTTGTGCCAGAGAAGGTTTAGATTGGATATCAGGGAAGAATTCTTCACAGAAAGCACTGTCCAGCCCTGGCACAGGCTGCCCAGGGCAGTGGTGGAGTCACATCTCTGGAGGGATTTAAAAGACCGTGCAGATGTAGCAAGCACTTGGGGTCATGGTTCAGTGGTGGCTTTGGCAGTGCTGACGGAAGAGCTGGATTACATGATCTTGGAGGGCTTTTCCAACTTGAAAGATTCTGTGATTCTTTCTCACTCACTATTCCTGCTACTGTTTCCTTCCCTGCTTCCCAGTCCTCTTCCCAACCCTATCGCAGCCTCCTCACCCTTAAATCTCTCCTTAGCGCTGAAAAGGAGGTATTTTCTTAGAGAAATAATCAGAGCTGCTCAAGAGTATGCGAGCCCTGTGGAATGACGAGTAGTGAGATAATTTTGCGCTTTTTTTCTCTTACTTTTCTTGTACATTAAACATTCCCGTCATGAAGACTGCAGCATTACTTTCAACTTAGTGAATTTTTTATTAGAAACAAGTTGGTTTTGTTTTTGGTTTTGTTTTTTTTTTTTGGTCTTACAGCCACTGGGGTTTACATTAAAAATTATGCAGGAGCTAAGAATGGCTGCAGCTTTGCATTAGGCACTGTCAGGATGTAGTTCCACAGCTGCCTGAACTGATGCAGCACTCCAGCCCTGCGGTGCTGCCTTTTCCCACGTGCCAGCCTTGATGCTTCTGCAAACACACAGGGATCCACGTAAGAGAACTGAGACAGCCGTAAATAGTTTTATCATGACAAAGGACTTCGTTTTCAGCTGCCTCAGCTTTCTGAAACATTTTTTGCACGACCTGCTGGTGCTGGCAGGAGGGAGGAAGCAGAACTGCAACATCCCCCCGGTATGGATCAATTGGAAATGCTCCCTTGGAGACACAGACACAAGAGGAACACTGACTGTGTTAGAAGGTTGGTTAACCACAGCCCCAGAGGAAATCCAGACAGCCTGAACATGCTTATGTCTCACAGGCTATGATTATCATTAATCAGTAGCATTAATACTTGGAATACAGTAATCTGATTTTACTCAAATTGGATATTTTTAATGTTATAGCCAAGTCTACAGCAAGAGTAACCTATTAAATGCCTGTGTTTGACAGTCACAAGGAAAGTTATCACATGTTTAGATCCATTTATCTCAATGTATGAACTGACACCACCATTTTATCTAGTTTAAGAAAAGAGAATATGCCCATAATACCACTGAAATATTTGTGGTTTTAAAATAAATGAACATATCCTACTCTATTAAATAACAATCTTCTTCCCAGAGGCTGTCTGCAAGATCCACATAATTACAGGAAATACAAAACTATATTTTGCCCACTAGTTATTGTAAGAACCGTATGGCCCTTCACAAGATAAATTGTGTCACGTAGGAAATAATCCATGAGAGTTTTATAGACCCATAGTAACTTAGAGCAAAAAGGATGAAAAATTAAGAGGAGCTAATTATGGCCTCAACAGATAACAAAGAAAACAAAGCCTGTTTACAGCTCACTGTCACTCCCTGAAAGCAAGACAGACAAGCAGGCCAAGGAACAGATCAAAGAAAAAAGTCACAGCTTGCATCAGGAGGAGGAGATGAGGGTCTTTCAGGAAAAATCAGCCACCGACTCAATTCAAGTGTAGCCCAAATGCTTCCTCTTCATTTACACTTTTGACTGACTGATTAATGAAAGGAAAATGCCTATAAGACACACATACCCATGTCTTGCAGGTGGAAATATCTCCTCTGAAAATACACAAAGGCCAAACTGCACTTGGCCTGCCGTCCTTCTGTCGTGACCATATGTCGTTCACACCTTTGCTCAAAACCCCGCCCCGAGTTCAGTCCCCGCCCTGGGAGGGCTGAGAGCACTGCACACTTCCATGTGCCCTGACACATCCCACCAGGCTCTGGGATGCTGGTTTCCTAGAAAGCTACACATCAGCTTCTCCTGCAGATCCCACAGACCTTCATTCCTCCCAGGTCATCCAAGCTGCCATGGAGACTCCAACTGCACCTCTCCAATTCCTGTTAGATTCATGCCTGCTGAGGCATCCAGTCACCTGATCTGTGCAGCAAGTCACTTGTTCTACACATTCCTAGGAAGCAGGTGCCTTTCCGTGCTCCTGAAATGTGCTTTTCCTTCAAGCAAGGTGAGCCAACAAAAGACACAGGTGCTGCCACAGTGTGAGTGCAGAACCACAGATGAGTCTCACTGTGTGTGAGATGTAAACCAGAAACACTCCAGCACCTACAGCAGCTTCCCCGCAGAATTTTTAAACTGCTTTTTGCTGTAAAGTAGTAAATGCATAATATGGATTTAAAAATTCTTAGGACAGCAGCATGCAAAACAAATACATGCTTTTTGCTTTCTGACAAGGCAGTTGCAGCATGACATTTTTTCAATTTTGATAGCAACCTATAGAATAAAAAGAAATTGTTGTATAAGCAGCTGAAATTTCTAAATTTAGGTGCTTTTTCAGATGAAAGCTCCATCTGTGTCATTACCTAAATGAAATGTGTTTCTCAAACCAGAAGCGTTGGCCAAATAATGCCCTGTGTTAAATGTCTTCATGGGACATTTTAATTAGTGTGTTAGGAAGAAGGAAAGCCAAACCGTTTTCATGCATACACCTTTCTAGTTACTCAGAAGAAATTATACTGCCTAGAATCCACAGGAGGGCATTGCTGCTTAAGAGATTGAAAACCAGAGACATCTGAGCAGTCCCTTTCCAACAAGACTTCCTGTGTTACCAAATAGTAAAAGCTGATGCAAAATAAATTATTAAGGAATTCTTTATATCAATTTTTCTCATTCAAGAAACATAACTTTATCATGCTATTTAATGGGTCCAAACTGCCAAGATGGAAAAGGAATAATGAAGTTTTGGAAAAGAGCATGAAGGGCAATAGAAAAACATTATGAAGTCAAAAGCAGTTCATAAGTTATAAATATTTTATCTAAACCCTCATATAAACACAAAGTCGTATCTTTTTAACTAGTTTCAACCTCTTTAATCTAGTTACATCTGTGGCTTCCATAGTCAGCAGGCATTCATTCTTTTTTTTAAAGCAATTTAAGTATATCACTTGAATTTTTAATGAGTTTAAGTATTCTTTGGGTATAGTGAAGTGCTCTAGACTTAGGTCTAATTTGACCTTTCAGCAGACAGAAAGCATTTTGAAGCTACAGGATTCCTTCTTGCAGACTGTTTGCTGAAGTAGTTCTGCATTCACATTGAAGACTGTAACAACATCATCTTAGCTACACACACATTTCACCCAGATTTTTCTAACTGTGCCCAGGGGGGAACACTTGGGAATACAAGGGATTCAACCATAATTTCCCACGTCACTCTGAGATCCACACAGACACAGGCAAAGATTTTTATTTTCATCATTTCAATGAGATTTTATTGGGCTTTTGGAAGCCTCACTCCTAACCAAATCAACACCTCAGGCACAGCGTAATTGTGCGGTTCATAGGGAGGCATTTTGTGTGAAATGCAGCAGCACCACGAGCATTCCCAGCCTGGCACCTTGCTTTAGTTACAGGTGTGAAAACTTCTAAAAAATGTGCAGCTGTCCTTGAGACAGCTCTTGGCTTTTTGGCTAAAGTTTCTCTTTCACTCTGTTCTGCTGTTTGCACTTTAATCTGCATAAACATCAAACCTGTGATCTTACTCTGGAGACTCTGATGAATTAGTACTGATCAGGGGAGGGTTTTTTGCTGAAAGAGATTAAAAAATACTGAGAGGTAACTAGATAGACTTTTGCCTCCCTAAAGTCTGAACATGACACTCCTCAGGATAAAAATCTCTACCTTGTGTAAATTCAGATGGGGACTAAAACACTACCCCTCTCTTGTATTTGCTTAATGCAAAATAAGATAACCTACAGATAAAAATGTAACAGAATAAAAGCCACAGGTACTATTTCTTCAGTAAGTAGTATCAACGTTTATCTGCTAAACAAAATCTTCCAGGAGCCGTTTTTGAGGGGAGTTTGCTGAAGAAAGAAACACACCTTTGTGAAGGGTGAAGTGGAAAGTCATCAGAGAATTGAATTTGCATCCTTTTCTTTGGACTTGTTACCATTTTTCCTGAAATCCTGCCCTCCTCCTCTTTCCTCTGAAGTTCAATTTCTCTTTTCCTCTTTCATCTTTTCACTCTTCTTTAATAATTCATTATTTCCTTTCTTCTCTTTCCTAAAATTTTATATAAAAGCTGGCCAAAATTTGAAGTGATGGGATGAAAGTAAGGCAGCAAAATACAGTCTCAAAGTCAAGATTCTTGTGAAGGATCAAAGGCTGTAGCAATGACAGATGTGAGAGGGGAGAACTTTCACTGTATCTTGGTCTGAGACAGACCAGAATCTTAAGTTTTGCCAAAGGAAGACCTGGAGCCAGCAACAATCTCGGCCACGCTCTCATCTTTTTCACCTGCAAATTTTTCATTATGTATTTCCCAACTAAATTAAAATCTACTTGCTTTTATTCTTTTTCCCTTAGCTATTCCTAGACTCCAACTGTTTCTCATTCCACAGAACCTCTGTGGGGTGGATTTGTGGTGCTTTTGCATGACTGATGTTAAGCTTTGTTTGAACACAGCAGGAAGAGTTGTGCTGTGAAGCTCAGTAAGTACCTGCCTGAAATTAGCTGTAAGACATCCATGCTATTCAAGAAATTTTAAAATGAGGTGGTGTGAAGTGAGACTTTCTAGACAGAAAATAGCAATCTAGAATTCATATTTTTAATTCAGAAAATCAAAACGCTGATCACAGTTTGAAATATGCTGGAAAATTGACAGAGACCAAGATTAATGGGAAAAACCTTTTGATTATTTAAGTATTTCTTAATTAACAATTAGGACACTGAAAGTTGTCATGCCATGAGAACAGCAAGGTTTGGTGCTCACAGTGTTGTTATAAAAAGACTCTAGAATGGGAAAAAACAAACCAGAGATACAAATTGCTGTATTCCCCCCAAATCTGTGAGCTATTGAAATAATTCATTTTTTGGCAGAGATGACTTTTGGTAAAAGTGATTTGGAGAAGTTCTAGAAAGCTACAAAGAATTGAATCAGGGTTTGGAAAGTAGAATCTATTATAAAATATGAATTTATGCAGTCACACTCCTCTTACAATTACTCACATATCTTATCTCTTTTTCAGTGAGAAAAGTAACTTGGCTGACCCAAAAAATTAAGATGCTAACCTTCCAGCGAGGGAGTGTATTCATCTCCATCTCAGCTCTATGCCAACTGAATAAGGTCCAGAAATTAGCCAACAGTTCATGGCATGACATAATTTTAAAAATTAATATGTTATTATAAGTAACTCATTTATAGTTAAATCAGGTTTTAAAACAGTTGACTTTTCATCCTAGGCATGAGCTAATTGAGAATCAAAATTGAGATCAGAATGAGGCATCAAGGTGTCCTTTAGAGCTGTGCAGTATAATGAAGTGAAACCTAAACTCCAGGTAGTGAACATGAATTATTTTTGTGACAATTATTTCCAATTAGGAAAAAAACTCTGAGTCACGGAGCAGTGCTCCAACTTACACTTGTACATCCATGGAGAAAAAGTCACAGTGCATACTTAGCTGTTGCTAGTTTGGTCACATTATGAGCTATTTACTGAGAATTCCTTACCTGGGTGTTGATTTCTCCACAGAACAGGAAAATGTGAGGGGACTGTGTTTTTCCTCCATCATAGCATATTATCTTACTTTCATGGCATTAACCAGCACATCCAACACTAACGTATGAGATTTCCAATTATTCTTGTTTATTTTTCTATGCCTCTTTGAAGTGCTATAAAGAATAGTACTTACTAGGAAGCAATAATCCAGGAGAGAGCTTTGCGGGTGTTGGTTGACAAGAAGATCGACGTGAGCCAGCAACGTGCGTTTGCAGCCCAGAAATCCGACTTTGTCCTGGACTCCATCAAGAGCAGCGTGACCAGCAGGATGATGGACGTGGTTCTGCCTCGCTGCCCACTCTTGTGAGACCCCACCTGTCGTGCTGCATCCTGCTCTGAAGCTCCCATGTGAGAAGGGTGTGGATCTGTTGGAGCAAGTCCAGAGGAGGGCACGGTGCTCCGAGGGCTGGAGCAGCTCTGCTCTGGAGCCAGGCTGAGGGAGCTGGGAGTGCTCAGTTGACAAAGGAGATCTCCAGGGAGACCTCAGAGCCCTTCCAGTGCCTAAAGAGGCTCCAAGAGGACTGGAGAGGGACTTTGGACAAGGGCCTGGAATGACAGGACAAGAGAGAATGGCTTTGTAGTGACAGAGAGCAGCGTCAGGTGGGATTTGGGAAGAAGTTCTTGACTGTGGGGGTGGTGAGTCATTGGAAGAAATCACAGAGAAGCTGTGGCTGCCCCATCCCTGGAAGTGTCCAGGGCCAGGTTGGATGGATCTTGGAACAGCCTGATCTAGTGGGAGGTGTCCCTGCCCATTGGAACTGGATGATCTTTAAGGTCCCTTCCAACCCAAACCAGTCTGTGATTCCGTGACCCTTCAGAGATATTACAGGTCTTTGAACCAGCTCTTGGCCAATCTGCTGTTAAAGAATTCCTTCACCTGGGAAGCTGAGAAATTGTACACGTACATATCTACTGAATGTTGCTTTCTGAAGAAGGAGGCTTTGACAGGCAGAAACAAGGACTGCTGCACAGTTACATGGGAGAAACAGCTAAGCAAAAGTTTAGAGTGATCAACCATCAGCAAAGATTCCTGGTGGCCAAGGAATCATGTAAATGCCAAAGCAAAAGGCACTGAACTCAAAGGACTTACATGTTATTTTTCACCAACAGGTTGTTGCCAATGCTACACAAGTTATTATAAAGTCAAAGTTTAAAAACCTGCCTATTATGCCACTTCACACATCACTTAATACTGAGTAATTTAGAAATGACAAGACCATTGATAAAAAGTAAATACAATTCTGCAATCCATTAACCTTTTTTGCAAACAGACACTCCAGCATTTGGCTGAAAAAATACACTGTAATCTGTCCTCCAGAGCCTTGGGTCCCACTTAGCATACATACCTTTGACATCGGGGTTAAACACAGCGAGAGCAGCTACACCTACAAGCCTCTGATGCTGGATGTGATCTAATTCACGACAGGTTACAACACAATTAAATCCACATGAGGCAGCAGGTTGATACAACTGTAAAACCAGTGGATCATGTATTAAAGACTCCAGTTTTTCCACAAATGAAGGACTGCATACAGAATTATTTTAGAAACAGAGGCGTGTGTAAATAAGCAACATGACCTTTGAAATTTATAAATAGAATCAGAACATCTTTTAATTTTATTGACTTATTTGCTTCATAAACAGATAATGCTTTTTCGTGGCTTGTTCTGATGCTTATCTATCACATTGCATGTTCAGGTCCTGATTAACTTCCTGGGGTTACAGTACAACCAGATGCAGAATTTCTAAAGTACTTTGGCAAAGCTTTGTTTTTATAGTAATTTTGATATAATCAAACCCAGTAAGTTCTAGAAATGGTTTAAAAATATCTATTCACATTGCTTGATTGTAGTACTTCTGGTTAAAATATCAGAATTCCCAGACCACACCTAGAATAAAAAGCACTGGGTTAAACTAAAGAGAAGGAAGTTTTATGGGGAGGTGTTAAGGCAGTCTTCCTAGCAGTCAATTAGGCACTTGAATACCTAATCTAAGATTACCACAGATGGTTAAAAAACAGTCTGGACAAACACACAATGAATAGACAGAAATATATGAAAAGCGGGAGGTTTGTCTGGCTGATCACAGAGGCTCCCTCCACTCTATACCTATTTTATTCAAATACTATAGCATGACGACCAACAATATTTTTAGATAATTAGTTCTGAATTGCACTTCAGTACAGCATCAATATTGCTCATCCCAAAAATCCTACTGCTTTTCAAAAATCATTCTCTCAAAAAAAACAGATTGAGATACTGGAAGTTAAGTGGAACCAGGTAAAAATGCGAGAGTTTATACAGCAACTTACCAGATTGCAGGTCCTAAGAAAAGCAGATCCTTTCCCACTCCATAAATGTTCATTCTAAATATTAAGTGAATAAGCTTAATGCTTATTTTGATAAACGTCTGACTACAAAATGTATGGACTCTTACTGAAAAAACAATAATAAAAATTAAGCCCCTTTTCACTATGTGCTAGTGCAGTGTGCCATGCTTTGCTTTTCAGGAATATTTTTTTTATCTGTGGAGTATAAGCTAAAATATCAATTTATAATGAAAATCTGGTTATCTTAATTACAATAAAGCAAATGATACACTTAATAGGATGTGCATGCTCTTTCCAAGCAGCTTATTGTATTGCTGTATCAGTTAAGAAAGCAATATGCCATCTGCAGATGTTTATGTATGAAATCCTGCAGAGGGAAAACATTTGAACTACGGAACAGATTAAATAATTGAAAATGAAATTGCATGATAAGGTGTTTGACAGGGTGGAGGGAAGCAGCACAGTGGAGGAAAATCCATCCCCATGACTACTGGTCCTTCCTCCTCCCTGCTCACTGCTGTTCGTCTCTTCTTGGATTCCACAGCTTGTTTTATTCTTCAGCAGCCTTCCTACAGCCTGGCAGATTCAGTACTGTTGGAAATTGGGATTCTGTGGTTTGTTTCAGACAGAGAAGAAAGGAGAGTTTAAGTGTCACTTTAGGAGACACGGCTTTGCTCTGGATTCTTTTATAAAGATAGAAGATGTGTTTGCTGGCTCTGAGAGAAATGGAAAATTGTTAAGGACAGTGTGGATATGACTTGAATTTTTCATCAGGTAAGAAGTCAGAAAATCCATAAAACTATGACAAAAGTTACTGAAATATCTTTTAAAGCATTATTTAATTCTCTACAACCTATATTTAAAATTGAATGTAAATTCTCCTCCACATTTTATCTGTGCAATACTTAGGAACTTGATAAACAATTTTTGTAATTGAAACATTTACTGGTCACCTTGAAAGGATGGGACTGTTCATTTTTAGCTTCGGTAAGAAAATACTTAGGAAAGAAAGCTTTTCTAAAACTAATTTTATTGTAGACCTTTCTTTTGCTTATGGACATTTCAGTAATATTTCTGCAGATAGAAGAATGAAACAACTAGGCTAAGGGGTTTGTAATAACTTACAGTGTTAAACTCTTTCTATGGTAGAGAATGTTTTCCAAAATGCATGGATTAGCGGTTGAAGTAATTAGTTCTTTTTATTAAACACTTTAATTCTGACATCAGCTGTAGTTGCAGTTCAAGGATGCTGATTCCAATAACATTTATTTATCAGATTAAAAAATGCCAGTATGTATTACAATATAGTTCAACATGCTGCAGTAAATACTAGAGTAACTTATTTTTTTAATGCTATGAATACTCCAGATGTTTACCAAGAGAGGTGTAATTGTTTTATTGCCAAGGAAATGTTTAAACTGCCTTGCAGCATGGTGTGTACTAAAGACTGCACTCTTTAACTCCCGGCACAAACCAAAGAGTGAAAAGAAATGACACATTTTCCTGAGAAAAGGACAGTGTAGATGGAAAGTGTGCCTAAAACTGATGTAGCAAATGAACTGATTAGGTCAGAACAGGGACTTTTCCCAAACAGAAAATGCTAGAGAAGCCCTACCATCCTGAATTCTTGGGAGAGGACATTCAGAATTTGCTATCAAACTGTGTTGTGCATCCATGGAGAAATAAGCAAGCTTAGCAAATAGTGCATAAAATATTACAAACTTGGCTCAGCCTCATGGCCTTTTGAGTCCCCACAGCTTCTCCTGCTCACATAAAAAGCAGGGAAGAGCAGAGTTTGTCTTTGAAGATATCAGATCTGTGCCAGCCAGGTGAACACCACAGGCACTGCAGAGAGAAAAATCACCCTTGGGGGCAAAGCAGCCAGACTTGAGATCCTCACACTTCTGAAGTGGCAGTAAATCTCATTTACTACTCAGGGGCAACAACTGCCTCTGTTGGTGGTAAATCTACCATTTAGTGCCTCTGTCCTTCCAGCACATGCCTCCTTCGGTGTGACAAATCCAGCCAGGCAATTAGTGCTGCTCCAGGGGAAGGTGGGTTACAGTGCATTCCAGGAAATGGGTGGCCTGAAGGTGCTGTTGCCCAACCACATCATTGGGTTCTGCAGGACGTGACCGTGTCAGAGTCACCGTCCCTGGCCTCTCTCCTGGACTCAGTAGCAGAAGAGTTTTTGGAGGCTGGTGGGAACACAGTGGAGTACCCAGCTCTTGGTCTTGCCCTGCTGAAGTAGGGACACCTGCAAGAGACTGTCAGAGCCCCGGACTTCCATAGCTTTTGCAGCAGGATTGTAGAGTTTTCCACGTCATTCCCGCAATATAGCTGTAACCAAGCCAGGTACATTCTTTAGGGAGACCACAGGGTTTAATGTCAGTCCTGACCACAATTTAAGTCATTTTTGGGACATCAGGCCCACATAGAGTCACATATGTCTACAGCCACTTCCCACTCCAACATGAGTATGCTGATTGAAAAGGATGTTTTAATCAGAATGAGAGTAGCAATAGATGCTCCAAAGGCGAGCATAGTGTTTTTTGGAGTTTTTTACGAATCTTAATTTGAAGCACCCAAACATATATCAAACAGAAGTATCAGGATAAAGCAGTCCAGGATATAACTCTGGCTGGAATATCCTTTGAGTGTCTGTGGGAAAACAACTACAGAATCATAATTCCACTAAAACCCTGGATTTGGTGTTTAATTTTCTACAAGCAACCAAACATTTTTTTACTCCTTAGTGATTAAATAATGGCAATCATTTCTGTGAAAAGGCTGACAAATCTTCTACACATAAGCAGATTATTTCTAGTAATAATAAAGCAACCACCTATCCCTTCTTATTTTTGCATATCCTCTTTAACTTCCCACTGCTTCTTCATTCTCCTTTCTCCACAGGCTCTCAACACTATTACTAGGGGTGAAGAATGATCTCCTTCCAGCTAGTTTTCCAATAACTTCACAGGGGAATTAAGGTGAGTTAAAGTCGAATTTTGAAAGATAAATGTGTAGAGCATATATCCATTACCCATTTTTAAATTTTCAAAGTAACTCTTTTCATACTTAGCTTTTCCTTTCCCAGGCTGGAAACAACCTCTTTCTGGCCAGAAAGCTGGTGAGCCTTTAAATTAAGATTAACTTTTGCACTCAGTGATAAATTCAAACCCATCAAGATATTCTGTTGAACCTAACTCTTCCCATTAATATTGGTTTTAGAACCACAGAACTATGCTAATAGCAGATTTTTTTTGCTTGACTCCTGTTTAAGTTAGAGCTGAAAGAGGAATAATTGTCTGTATAACTACAATGTGAGCTTTGTTTTGTTTGCATTTTTTTCAGGTTAGATTTAGTAAAAAGGACATACTATCTTCAATGCATCAGTAGAACAGGAAGCTCCTTTTAAGATATCATTCATAGAGGTTTTGAATGCCATTTGAGCTCAAGCACACATAATTTTGATTAATTCAGGAGGATTAAGTGTATTAACTCACATTGTTTTGTAGTTCTAAAGAAAATTTAAGTGTGATGTCTAAGCTAGCAGAGTGATGGAAGGACCCAATTCTTCTTTTCTGGTAATACAAAAGCAACAGATTATCCTCACTGGAATCCATTAAACCTTTTTAAACCTTCAGCAGAGACAGATCTTAGAATACTTTATTCTGAAAAGCAAACTTTATCCACAACTGGTAAAGGAGGATTTGTGTGAAAGTGTCCATACAAGTTTATTCAGAGCTGCTATCACAGCTATTTCTTGTACATCAGTTTTAGATCTGTAGCACTGTCAGTGCAGAACCTCAGAAAGGTGACATCGACCTCCTTAACAGAGATACATAAACCCACTATAACCACGTACTTTTCCAGTACTGTAATTAATCATGTTAGATTTGCTCAAAACTTTAAGGCCACCAGCTCCAATGACAGACCCACAGTACTCACTGCTTTGGAAATCTCTATGCAAAGTATATTCTAAATAATACAAGGTTTTGTCCATAGGTTGGAAGATGCTTCAGGATGGATAAAGCTGTTCAGCATCCCAGTGAGATCCTGTCTAATCAAACTATCTCTAACATTAGCCTTTCTCAGTTCTTGAACTTTGATACATGCCAGCTTTCCTTCCTTGCAGAATTCTTACTTATTACAGCTTACACATTGGTTACACTAGTGGGGCTTGTTGGAAACCTTTGCTTAATTGTTATAATAAAGAGACAGAAAGACGCTCAAAATGTTACCAACATTTTGATTGCCAACCTCTCTTTATCAGATGTCTTGATCTGTATCATGTGCATTCCTGTCACAGTTGCTTATACCTTAATGGACCACTGGATATTTGGGGAAGCAATGTGTAAAATCTGCTCTTTCATACAAAGTCTATCTGTCACAGTCTCCATTTTCTCACTTGTACTCATTGCTATTGAGAGATATCAGTTAATTGTGAACCCACGTGGCTGGAAGCCTAATATTTCACATGCTTATTGGGGAATTCTTTTCATCTGGGGGCTTTCCCTCATAATATCCACTCCATTTTTAGTATTCCACCAAATAACAGACGAACCCTTCAAACATCTGTCGTTCTATAGTGATTTCTACAAGAACAAGGTTGCTTGCATCGAAGCATGGCCATCTCTTACAGAGAGACTGATTTTCACCACTAGCCTGCTGGTTTTCCAGTA
This sequence comes from Cnemophilus loriae, assembly GCA_013397755.1. NCBI lineage: Eukaryota > Metazoa > Chordata > Aves > Passeriformes > Corvidae > Cnemophilus > Cnemophilus loriae. Next base: position 1,005,918 of record VZTF01002331.1, on the reverse strand, counting down.
CTGCTTCCCACTGGGGTTTATTTTTATCTGCTATCTCAGGATATTTGTATGTCTTCGAAGGAGATGTGGTAAAATAGACAGGATGAGGGAGAATGAGAACAGGCTGAGTGAAAACAAAAGGATTAATATGATGCTGGTATCAGTTGTTGTGACCTTTGCAGCTTGCTGGTTGCCTCTCAATATATTCAATGTGGTTTTTGACTGGAACTACGAGGCACTAATGAGCTGTAATCATAACCTGGCATTTACAATCTGCCACCTTGTGGCCATGATCTCAACATGTATCAATCCCATCTTTTATGGGTTTCTAAATAGGAACTTTCAGAAGGATTTGGTAGTATTAGCTCACCACTGCAGATGCTCAGCATCCCAAGAGGAATATGAAAATATTGCCCTTTCAAACCTGCAAACAGATGTGTCTAAGGGATCTCTGAAGTTAAATAATCCCCATGAGGATATATAAAATAATCTAAATGCAGTTTCCAAAAATCTGTATTTTGTTGCAGATGGCCTCTTTCTGCAGGTCTTGGTCATGTTACCACCAAGTATAGAGGAAGTCTTTGCCATTTAGTTCAGCAAAACCAGGATTATGCTCCCATAGGCATACTCTTAACAGGTACTTCATGATAGTATTAATGCTGATAAACCACTTCCAAGAGTCCTAAAGATCAATAATAATGAATTATAAACAGTATTCACATCTTACTTTTTTAATCCACAGTTTCCAAGTCACTGGCATGCTACCTTAACTCCAATAAAAATGTTTCCATTTCAGCCACTAAGGGGGATGTCCTTCCTAAACACCTGGCTTCCCCTAGGTAAACCCTGAACCCTGTGGTATTCCTAACTTCAGCAGCCTTTCACACATTGTCTTCTGGCATTTTTATTTTCCAACCCTACATCAATACCCTCCCTGGTTAATCTGCAGTTTACAGGCAGTTCACACTGTAAGGAAGGCCCTTGAAGTTATCCTAAGTCTCCACCATCATCCTTTCAGCCCCCTCAGGCAGTTTGCTTTGGTTTAGGACCACTTCAGCCCAGAAATTGTATTTTAACAAGGGAAAAGGCTAGAGCTGGAATTTTATTTTTTTTTAATGAACACTAAAACAGGACCCATTTGATGTACTGCAAGTTCCACTCAGAATGACATTGTTCAAGACAAAATACATATTTAGCATTTCTCCCAAAAGCATTACATTCTCCAAACCACCAGTTAAGATCATTGCTTTCTCTCTTACCATCATCACTGCTCCTTACAACAGACATTTTAGAATCTCCATTATCAAAAAAACACACTATAAATTCAGAGTAAATTTTATTTTAGCTACTTGCTCAGATTTCTCTTTGAGTAGAGAATTAGGTTTGCATTTTAATTTCAGCAATATTTTTCCCCACAGTTTTGCACTAGCAAGAGGGCACACTTGAGCAGATTTGGTCATTTCTGTCCACAGAAGCACAGTTTCTGTGTTTGAAAATAGTTTATTTTGTAACACAGTGCAAAGAAGCCTAAAAGTATAATACTGAACACAACTTTTCTTAAATGGAAACATTTTAAAAACCACTTTCCAGTGTGGCCATAAAAAAATAGCCAAACTTATTCTTCATCTGTGATATAGTGACAACATAAATAATCAGTTAATATTGAGCTATTTAAATACAGTACTTAGAACACTTTAGTCAAACAACTCACCATGCTTCCTCTTGTTCAAATGAAATATAATCAATGACTTGTATTGCTAAAGCCCCTTCTTTTTTCTCTTTCGAGTTTCAAAAACCCTTGTTCTAACACTTGTACATAAGATTTCTTGTAAAGTATTCTCTAACTTTAGCAATTTATCACTGCCCCACTTAAGCAAAAAGAATGAACATTCAAATCACAATGAGCTCCTTGATGACTCAGCTGTGATGAAATGCACCTTAAAGTTATAAAGTTCTCTTGGAGAGGGACCATCACTTTCTGGAGCCATCCAGTTCCTAAAGGATTTGGGCACAGTTCTCTTGTTACAGCATTAGTTCAGTCTGCACCACTCTGCTGATCAGAGGAGCTCTGTCAGAAGAGCCTCACCAGCTCGTGCAGATAGCCAGGTTTGTTAAGAGCCCCCTGATTCACACTGATAAAAGATCTCGGTGAAATCTCTTCCTGTCTGAGCCCATTGAAGTCATAAGGGCAGCCCCATAACAAGAGCAAGAATGGCAGAATTAGTGACACGGTAATCAGCTATCTGAGTGATAGATATGGATTAGCTTTGGCATAATTTAGGGTTTTTTTCTAATTAAATCAAATATCATGCATTTGGAATCAATTACACAAACCTTACCTTAAACACCTGCCTTGTGCATCATAGAAAAGAAACCAGTAGACAGATAAACACCTAATAAAGGCCAATGATCAGACTGTTGAGAGTATCTCAGTATTAACTATTTCCATGAACTCCAACCCAGGTCGCTGGGCTGCCTTTCTTGCTGATGCACATCATCTGTTTGGTCAGCACAAGAGGCATTTAATCAGGTTAAAAGCAGTGACTTGCAGTCAATGACACTGGGGCCGTGTATGGTCAGAGGGGCTGGCTGTGCTTTCCTGAAGGGGAGGGGATGGAGCTGCTTCTTTCATCACTGAGAGCCCTGGGTAACAACGTGATTCACTATCTTCATTGCACCTGGCTTAACCGAGAGCAAATCTGATCCACGAACTTCACTTTTCTTGGGGATCTCAGTACCTGTACTGAAAACCATCTACTCCTGCCAGAAGGTCATTCACTGAACAGATCATTTTAACAAGTGCTGCTGTCACACCTGCTAGAGGCTGGGCTATCAGCTGGATTTCCCTGGGTTTGGAACACAAACCTCTATCATCGTCTTCCTCATATTTAAGTACACTGTTTACAGCTTCAGGGCCCATGCTTAAGGCATTTTACAAGCACATGACATTCACAGTTTACTCTAATTTATTAATACCAGCAAAACAGTTCAGATTTCTCTCATTGGCAAATGTCTCAGACAGTATTTAATGTTTGAATCAGGTGCAGCTGAGATTCTCATGTGTGAACTTGATCTAAGTGGCTCCCATCCCATCCCATCCCATCCCATCGACAAGTCCAAGTGTGCTTACTTTTACAGTAGAGATGGTTTTAGTATCACATCCCAAGTGGTTTTAAAACAGCCACGAAATGCATTCTGGTTCAAATTATGTGATGCTGCTGGATGGTCTCTCTACTGTCTCTCCCTAGAAGTGCTTGGGCAGTACGCATTAGACAGGTAAAAAGAAGATTGCCATCACTTTTTGTAATACCAGTTGTCTATTCCTGACGTCTTGATCAGAGTTAAGCACTCAATTTTTCCCTCCAGTCTGAATCTTGGTAGAAGAGGGTTCTTCAGTAGCAGGTGGGAGCTCTCTGAGCAATGACACCGCTTCAGAATCAAAACTGAACAATAATACTTGTGCCTTGATTTCTCCTTCTCATTTCTTTCCCACACTTTCGTTTGACTCAAGTGCTGATGGATGCCCCATTTCTGTTCTGAGCATTCAGTCATCAAGTATTCTCTCCTTAATGCTGCACTTGTAACAATCATGGTTAACAGCACAGAGGATCCTCACTGTCTCGAAGGCGTCGCCCTCAGCGCTGCACATTCTCTCACTACATCCACTGGCTTCCTGTGCACCCCGATACTGAACTTCCAAGCAAGTCAGTAGGAGGCAATTGACTGTGACAGGAATAGCAACAAAGAGTAGTTGCTTGTTTTTAAAGCATAAGTATTATGGACTCCAATGTGGTGTGTGGCAGTGATAAATGTAACTGCAATATGTAATACTTAAAGATTGCTCAAGTTAAACTGGCAAATGTTGCCCTGTCTTGGGTAATGCTGATGACTTTATTTTCCCTTATTTTATTGATATAGCTGAGTAGAAAAAATACTAACAGCCTTTCTCAGCAGAAAGTTGTTACCTGATGCAACCAGCTGGAGGACTGTGAGCTTCCTCGGGGGAGAAGCACCATGGAATTAACTACAGAAAGCTAGAGAGGGAGCCTGAACTCCCACATGCTATTCCAGTGTACAAAGTCTTAGTTTTTAAAAAATAAAAACTGCATCAGAACTTTGTTTGAGTGGTTTGGTCATGCAGACCAGATCAATATATTTATAAACATCCTTGTAAATGAACTGTGTCCTTACATGTCTGTGTATTTTATGGTTGATTGGTTTCACTTCAAGGACCTATAACTAGGGTTAGATACTTGGGAACTGGCATCCACTGTGGAAATGATTCCACTGAGCAGAGCTCAATTGATTATTGACTGTAATCCTTTCTGTGGACAAAGGCAGTGCCAGTGCTGTGTGTGATTTAAAGACTTTGATTTCTCCCATTGACTGACAAATAAATGTTACCCTGTGTAAAACCATCACCCTGCCCAGCTGGTGAATTGTACTGTCTGTAACTGGAATTGGACACTTCTCATTCAAACGGGGCACCAGAACACCAAGAATCACCAAAAGGTCCAAAGAAAGATCCAAAGGTCCAGGAAAAGATCCAGAGCCTGCTGCAGGTCGAAGAGATGGCCATGGAGTAAACAGAGCATGGCTCAAGGGCACAAAGGTACTCTGGAAGGGACCTGACCAGACTTCAGATGTGTGAGGGAGTGGATGCTGACGCAGCGGAGGCGAATGAGAAGGAGGAGAGGACACAAAGACTGCCCTGAGGAGAAGGGGTGACCTCCAGAGACATCCTGACAAACCCAGAGGGGTACAAAGGATGCTCCAGAGATACTGGTGTGCTAAGGTGACCCTTTAAAGCATCAGGATGAGCTGAGAGAAAAAAAAAAAAAAAGACACAAAGAGAAATTTAAAAGCAACAGGGTATGTGACAACCAAGAAAAAAATTTAAAAAATAGGAGTGGCCAGCTTAATACAAGGAGACAGAAAGAAAAATTTTAAAAGCTAAGGGGTAAAAACAGGGACAGAAAAATAGATAAAAGTAGACATAGAAATGCAATTAAAAAATGAGAGGAGAGTGAATCTCTACCAAGGCTTTGAGAAACCTCACAGTGAAGGGTCAGACAGGCTCCAGAACTGAGTGGAACCTCATAGACTCCAAAAACAACATTGTCCTTTCAATTCTATGCTAATAAGACACTTAGAAATATTCCACAATGGCAACTGTAGAATTATCTTGTCTGCTATCACTCATTTTTAAACAAGGTTCCTTTGGTTTCCATGCAAATGCACTGACTGATGCCTTTTATTTCATTTCCATTTCATTTCATTTAACTTCATTTCATTTCTTTCATTTCATTTCATAGATTTCTCCATTAGTCACAGGCTATTTACATAATGTGATGGAACTGGCACCTGTGTGGAGCTATTCTCTGCAGAATTCACTTCACCCTCATACCTGGTGAGGAAAACCTGTTAATTCAGGTAGATGTCAGGGTTGTAACAGCTCCATGAATTAGTTCTTCCAGCCAGGAATGGCTGCTAGAGTCACAAGAAGCTCTGAAAGTTTGGGTTCCCTCTAGAGAGAATCTCTTATCCCCCCTTGCCAGCTCCATTTTTGGTTGGAGACTCCTGCAGTGCTTAATTGCACGGAATCAGACCCGCAGTGCCGGAGGGGACTGGGAGGGGCACAGATTTCCCAGGCACACCTGCAGCGAGTGCTGCACAGCCTCCACCTCCACAGGCTGCCAGGACACCCTTATATTCCCCAGCACATTCGAATATCTCCTGTCCTCAATAAGGGCCAACAGATTTGTCTACTAACAAGTTACAAAATGACTACCTTTGGGACTACAATAATTTGGATGGTATAGTCGTGTCAGATGATTCCAGGCTTTAATTTCAACCTTGAAGCCATCTCAGGATTTGCCATCATTACAACTGCTAAAAACCAACCCATGACTGTAGTCTGATCATATTCCCACATTTTCTGAAGTAGTTGGCCAATGGAAGCTGGTCAATCCCCATCAGATTATTTGCTTTGGGGGGTAGGAGTGGTATTTGGGTTTTGTTTGCTTTTCAAATAAATGCAACCACTGTTTTCTTACACGTGAGAAGTAAACCTAGGCAAGAATAAAAGTCAAGAATCTTTGTGTGGATCGAAAAAAAGAAAGAAGGTCCCAGAACAGTTTCTCCAGAGCCAAATGTCCCATTCTTCTGGAATTTCCTCAACAAAACTATCTAGCTGCCTCTCCTTTTACATAATCACAAGAACCTAACAGCAAATATAGCCTAGCAGTACTTACCCATTCCCAGTGCCTCTTGGGCAGATTCCACTGCTAAAGAAAGGAGCTCTCTTCAGCTGCAGGAATGAATGCCAAACAGCCTAAATTTTGGGGAAGGGGCTTGACTCTGCAGTGGCAGAGAAGGAGCTGAATTTGACAGAGCAGAACAGGGCTGAGACAAGATCTCAACGGAGCTCAGACCCTGGAAGAGACTCAGGAAGATTCTGCAAGCAAATGGAGATACAGTTTAAAAGTCTCAGTGTAGATCATAACAGGTTGTAAATGTGTGTGTATATATATATACGTGTGTGTGTGTGTGTGTGTGTTTAACTCAACACACTGGCAGCTATCTGGGCTGCCAGAGAAAAGATTGTATTTGAGCATCGTGTCTTCACAGGACATTTTTACAAAGAAAAAAAAGACACAGGAGCCATTTCATATTTAACTTGCACAGGTGGAAGATCCACATACAAACTGCAGCCACGCCCAGAGAATTTCGAGAGACAGGCAGTCCTTGCAGAAGCACAAAGCCATCAGGCACCTGAGATGTCAGCGAGGGACTCCCAGCCTCCTCCTGTAAGATTTGGGACCTCTTAGAGCAAACAGCAGGGAGAGCCCAGGACAGCAGATTGCTCCAGCTGTGCTGCAGGATGGGCACTTCACACCCTCACTGGGTGGCTCTAAGTTTATTGTCTTTTGAGCAGCTGCAAAGTAAAGGTCACAGGGACCTCACCACACCTACAGGGTAAATCTTTGGGAAGCAAATTAGTCAGCAAATAATCTCTTTTAAGATATCCAGGCCACTATTTCACTATTTGTAAAGAATATCTTTGCCAGTCAGCCCAGCAATGCTGTCAGCATGGCATGATACCCTATCCAGCACACTTTTACATTTGTGCATTTCAGATGGCTTTAAGTCTCTTATTGCTTCCAGCTCTTTATTCCCAGACCTTTCTGACCGTGTGAGCAGGTCAAGTTCTCACTTACACCAAATGCACCGTGCACTCCTGCCCTGGATAGAAATCAGAGATCTCCTCCTTGGGACTGGTGTCAACCAACAGCAAATATGCATCCAAAGCAGCCTGGGCTTTCTCCTGGAATTGGCTCTCAAGGCCTCTTGCCTCAGGCACCGTCTGTCTCCAGATCTTTGTGTCGGGTGGGAGCAGGGGGGAACTGTGGAAAATGTCACACTCGGGTGGTTCTGAATGCCACCATCCGTGTTAGTGACTGTAAACCTGATCCACAGAGAGCGCATTCTCCAGGGGCATCCACAACCTCTGAGCACTGCAGAACCTCCTGCCAACCCGGCAGGGTCAGATCCCCAGTGCTTGTCAGACAGAAACCCCAAAACCTACGGCATATGAGGGCGGAACCATCTCTTGAAATGCTCTTTATTAACTAAAACCAGCCAATATTTTGCCTGTGTTTAGGCATTCAAACAAAACCACTGACATACTGCACTGAGTCGTCCGCTGAAGGAAGGGAAGTCCCGTGACTGACTGGGAACAAGATTCCCGGCTTCTAATTAAAGATGAACTTGAGACTCCTTTAAAAATTCGCCACAAAATTAGCATTGAATCCAAAAGCAAAATCTGAGTTGACTGAAAGGTCAACAAACACAGGGAGATAATTACTGCTTGATGTTCCAGGAAACCCAAGCTCTGACACTAAAATTAAAAAAAAAAGCTTCCGATGAATGATAACAAAAACTTTCTTTCTTCCCGTCCCCATCATGCAAACAGACCAGACACAGACATACTGAGGGCATTATGCAAGAAAAAAACAACAATCATGGAAGTTCAAGTATCCTGTTAAACCTCACATCTTTATTCACTGACATACACAAAAAATCAAATATTTCAAGGGAAAAGTTTTTTTTTATTAGCATCATTTACTTTGCTGACATCAATTTACAGAGTTGATTAGCTTTTGCTTTGAGCTCTTGCCTCTTTCTAAAGACAAATACAGTGTATTAAGATTTTAGGAGTACTCAAGTAGTGTTAAAAGGCTGAGGTGAGTGTTAAAATACTTTTACTGTGTTTCTGCATGGAGGGGATCTGCAGCAGCTGTACAAAAAACATCTGAGAACAGCAAAAGCAAGTTATGAGCAAAAACAAATTACTAACAAAGAAAAACTGTAAACAGTCAAATTAATTTAATCAAGGGTCACTGTACATCTGCTGCTAAGAAATAATAGCTGTTTCTTGTTTTCTTGGAAAAGCTCAAAAAAGTCAGCTGCTAGTTTAACAGTTAAGTTTAAAAATACACACAATGACTGAACTGTTGAGGATGTGAAGTGGCCTCTTGATATCATCTAGTCTAACCCCCATGCTCAGTAAGATGAAATGCTTTTTCTGAAGTATAATCATAAATCTACCTAATTAAAACTTCACCAGAAAGCTGCTCCTGGGCGGATGTCGCTGAACCACTACTGACCTCACTGGGAAGTTTGGTGCTGCTCCGGTTCAGGATCTCCCCACTCTGAAGGATTATTTTTTTCTCTGTCCCAGTTCACGCTGCTGACAAACTGGGAGCTGAAGTCTCTCAGAAAAAACAAAATCTCCCAGTGGAGACCACTTCAGCTGTCAGCATGAAGGCAGTGGCGAGCAGATGTGATGTGGAACTGCAGATGGAGCAGGCATGAGCCTAATATGTCTGGGCAGATGTGCAAGCAAAAAAAATTTCTTTTTTCCTTTTTTTTCATGCAACAGATCAAACCAGGGCTGAAATCAATAGAAATTAATTTCCTGCCCACTTCATCTGTGGGATCCTGATGGGTTTGGAAGTTAATATTTCAGTACATGGTAGAGATAGAGAAACAGACACCAGCAGAACCACCTTAGATGACCAGAATCCAGAGATCCTGCAAATTACTGCCATCTGCATTTTATATTAGATATATCTAGAGGATGCTTGTCAAATTTGATCTTCATGAATATGTGTCAACCTTTTATACCGACTTCATTTGCTTTACCTCGAGAGCAATCGAGCTGGTCCCCGAGGCAGGCATTACTCACATGCCACCTTTAACAATCAGATTAGCGCCCTGTTTGCTCCAAAAGCTGAAGCCTCGGTGCTCAGCATTGAAATGAGATCTCCTGAACACAGCACACAGCCTGGCCCCAGCTCCAGCCCTGTCTTGGAGAGGTTCATGCTTACCATATGGTGCTCCTGCTACGCCTGTGTTATTTCTAGCTTCCAACACTATTGGAATTGTGATGGAAAGATTTATAAATAAGGCTTTGGTGCCAAGATGTCTGCTCAGCACACCCTAAACCTTTTTTGCAGGTAGCTGAATCAGAACTGTGCTATGCAGCCATCATAGAACAGGTTCATACACCTTGCTCTTCCTTTACCCAATTCCTTAGATCTACTTTTACCCACTTTGCTTTCTCTCTTGCTCTTCTTGCAAACCTGTGTGCCTGGATTTAAATTTGCTTTGGCTCTGACATTATTTAACCAAATGGAAAGAAAGCAAATTTACACTCTAGGCAATGAAATGAGTCCTTGACTCCTTGAAAACCTCATTCTACCACTTATCCAACACTCACCCTCAGCACAAGTTGCCAGTTCTGCAGCACAGACAGACCTGACCAGCCTTGTGTCCACCACTCCAGGCCCAGCCCTCTGGGCACAGCTTCCACATGAAGTCAGGTGGAAAACCAGGTACTGACAACTCCTTCTTATCAAAAGTTGCCCACATCCCAGTGTCATCTTTAGGCAACGCTAAAAATAAAATTACAGTTCACCTAAAAGTATTAATTTCTAGATAAATCGTCCTAAAGAATTTTTTGTAGACCAAACACTTCATTCAAATCAAATGATTAGAGCTGTATAAAACCCATTCTTTTTACCCTACTGTTCAGCATTTAGGTTAATCTCCTGTCTAGTTTTAACATCTCAGCAGTCATCCTCCCGCAAAATGAACACTTTGCAGTCCTAATCAAAAGGTCTTGAAAGGCTCCAGAATTCCCAGGGGGTGACAGAGGTACAATGGATTTCTCCTTCACACAGCGACAAACCTTCTTAAGTGTCCCCAGCTGCAGCCAAGACAGAAATCTGGCTCACATAGCACTGTCTTCAGTGCACTGAGTACATCAAAAATGAACCACTTTGGTGCCAGAGGCAGGAAATGTGTTATTATCTGGGATGGTTACAGAGAGAGGAAGGTTTCTCCCAGGCTGAGTTTCCAAAATACATGTGGGAAATGGATTACTCCTGTCTCAAAACTCATCACCCATTTCTAGAATCCTCTAGTGCTCAGCCTGCTCTACCTGGATTTTCAGTTTCCCTTTCCCTCTTTCTCCCTACCACTCCCTTACTTACTGGGAAAGAGCAGAGATGACATTTCTCACAGGATTTAGCAGGAACGTCTACATGATGCAAGGACCCAGCACCAGGATTTAACACCTGTAATTCAGGTATACCAATCAGGACAGTGAAAATCGAAGGTTTGATTTGTGGGGGGTTAGGGGGGGAGAAGGAAGCAAACAAAAACCCAAACAAAAAAAATCCCACAAACAAAAACCACAACAAAGCACCAACATACTCTGGAACTTTTACCAGCTGTCATGTGTAGATGAAAAAAGTTGTTTCCATTCACTTGGGTAATTTTTAAATTTAAAAATAACTACTACAAAGTATTGGGAAGCAAAGGTCAGATTTTGGCACCATTAAGCAAGTCATGGGATTTTTAGTAGCATAATCCCTGCACACTAAACTGCCAAATACCAGACTCATCCTCTTCCTACCCAGAGATTCTGGCAGCACTATGCTTTCCACAGCGCACCTGAGGCACTCAAGGAACGCTAGACCTGCAGTACAGCAGCTGCACTGGAATTCCTCAAAAGACATTTTCCACCTTTTTCACCTCTGCAGAGGTGAGGCACACATCAGCCAAGGAAGCTTCCCTCCCACTATCACCTCACTGCTTCCACCACCAGGTTTAACAAAGTCCATATCCATATCTCTGCCTGGCTGCACCCATAGCACTGGGGCTGGGTCAGCACAGCTGCATCAGCTGGAAGTTTGGATCAACATCCTTGTGATCTCTAGCTCAACGTCACCTTGAACCTTCCTAGGGAAATCAGTGTCCTGCCAACGTGATCAGACAACTTCTCCCATGCACGAATTTTGCTCTTTAAATACTTCCAAAATGTGAAGTTTTTGGATATCACAAAGAATACACGTTTGCAGATCAACTCACGCATTTTAAGTGTAACAAAAGGTCAGGACAAACTCAGCTCTAGATCCTTGCCCAGTTTTACTTATTCTGCTTTGACTCCCAGCAGTGCTGTGAGCCAGCAATCCCTTTCTGTAGGTTCCTGGAGCACCTGCAACGCTTCCTGCACCACCCTTGTGTCAGCTCTTCTTCCCAAGCAACCCAGACGTCTGTTTGCCAAATTGCCACACCTTACACCAACACTCCTACAGACAGTGTTCAGACACCGTATTATCAATGAATTTATACAGCTGCATTTAGAAAAAACTCTAAGAGAATCCAGACCAGCTTTGTGCATGAGCTGCCCGAGCTCTCTGCTGAGTTCCACGTCCTGCTCACTATTCTGTGAGTAAAGCTGAGATTTCCATTTATTTTTCTCCTAGTGACCTTAATGTAAAAACTAAGAGCCCAAATTTATGAAACAATCAGATTTTTTTCTTGGCTCACTTTCGAAAAGAAGGAAGAAAAATAACCAAAAGTTTCTCCCCATCTCACTCTTTTATTGTATTGATATTTTGTTTTGTTATCTCTGGAGCCTCAGTCACAAGGCTTGGTGGAATTGCTTCAGTCCATAATAATTACTTGCCCACATCATAAACCCATTATGGCACAATCTGTCATTACTGGCATATATTGTCATTATTGTCAATATCTGCCATCCTTGTTTGGCCAAGGCAGCAGCTGCGGTGGTCACACCTGCAGGACAGGCTGGGTTGGGCAGCTTAGACAACACAGCAAGTACCTGCACAAGGCATATCTTTACCTGGGAGAATTGTTCACTTTTTTTTAAAAAAGAAGCAAATCAACAAAAATTTAAGAGGAGTGGTTATTTTATCGCCGTATTTCCAGCTAGTCTTTTATGGGTACAAACTATTCTTGTGTTGCAGAAAATCAAGGCAGAATTATGCTTAGATTGTATCTAATTAATTTTTTATACTAAAAACCTTCTTGTTGCCAGATGGCTGATATGTGGCCATTTAGAAACCAGAAGGTATCAGTAAGAAAACAGATAAAGCCCTCAGCTTTGTTCACTGAGTCCCTTTTTCACCTACGGCCTGGCTAGATAAATTGTACTGTATACCTTTGAACAGGGAAGTCATTTAAGAGAAGCACAAATCTTTACAATTTTAGTGAATCTCCCTAGACTTCAGAATTATTCTTTCTCTTTCAAAGCCATCACTTTCCAGCATAAAATACAGGATGGGCAGAATATTAGAGTTATCTTTCACTATGTCAGAAGATCTTTGTGTCATCATCATCGTCATCATCTAACCTGGGGCCCTTGAGAAAGAAGCACATGGAAACCAAGAGCCCTGGGTCTGCTGTGGCTCCTTCTGTCACCTCCAAGGCACAGTTTGCTGGCAAAGGAGGAGCATCCCCACCAGGGCAGCTGAGCAAGGGACAGAGAGTGCTGCCAAATTCAGCACAACCACAATCCAGTCCCAAGTTTGTCAACGCCTGCGCAGAGAGGAGCAAAGCCCCATCTCCCTCTCACAGGTGAAGCCTGGGCTTGCACCAACAGGGCAAAGGCATTTCTGTCCTGTGTGTGCCAGCTACCCGCTGGCTAACATTTGACAGAATGTCACACAGAAAGAAAAAAACTGCTCTTTAATTATAGTCCTTCTGTTGTTCTACTCAGGGGTTTTATTAAAAGGGAAGAAGCATAGAGAGCAGCTAATCAGCTGCTCTTAACAAATGAACGTCTGGAGATTGATTTTTCAAGTGATTAGTGGTGCAAACACACATTTTCACAACTTAAAATCTTTGCATTTGTATCCAACTGCTATTTTCATTAACCAAGGAAGGATCAGAGAGGGACAGTTAACAGCCAACACCAGCCTCAAATACTAATGGCTTTATTACCACAGCACACAGATTTAAAAACCTGTATTGCAGCTCTGTTCCCATAATCCCAGGAGCTCCACAGGTGCAGCTTAATTGGAAGCAAAAGCTGTTGCTGTACCTTTGCACATACGATTCTTTCACAACAAGACATCACTTGCTGGACAAAACTCCTCCCAGCTTCGCCCAAGCCGTTGCCTGTCTCCAGCAGCATTTAGCAGAATCACCCCTCTGCTCGAGTTAGAAACTCTAAAGACAGCAGCTGCCTGCAGCCTGTGGGCAGAAATAGGAATGGGAACGGCTCAGAGACAGATGATACACCCTGAAGGGAGCTAACGGTGAGCGTGGTGGCATCAGACAGATCAGGCAGCCTCTGAGCTTGCCGTGCTCCTTCCCGTCCGGGCTGGTCCCTCCACGTGCCCGGCACTCACGGCTGGCTGTTGCTGGGGTTGGGAGCACTGAGTGTCCAGCACTCACCAAACAGACCTTCAGGTAAACACAAGCCACGAAAACTGCACTCAGAAAACCTCCTGTATAGATTATTAACTAGATTTAATTTAAACCTCCGAAAAGGACAGTTTTAATAAAATCATGACTTGTCTACCACTTGTTGCCTAATTTTCTGCAGGTGGGAAGTCGGGCAGGGTTCACCAGTTTCTCTTGAAGAGAAACCCACTGCCTAATGTAGGGCTCTCAAAAAATCCCACATGCTCCAACCTTCATTTCCCAGCCAATGGCATGGGCAGCAGAAGCAAGCACTGGCAACAGCCATGGGACAGTCTTCTGGACCCCAAATGACACCAGGCATTGGTGCAATGCATCCAGTCAGGGATGTTCCTCCTCTCCCTCATGTAGCTTTAAAACCATAAAGTATAAATGAATACATGCAGGACCTAAATGTTGATACCTCATGCTTACACAGGCTCTGAGACAATCTCACTGCAGTTCTCAGTGGAGTTAATTTGTGCACTCTGGGCCCTTGGTGTTATCAAGAGATGAGAAGGAATGCATTACATAAATATGTATTCATCACAGGGAAGAGAACAGCCAAGACCAGTTTTCAGTTTTGCTTCTGCACTTAGACATGCTTTGTAGATATTTTCCTTCAGCAAATGACTCAATCCATCACAATTAAAGTAACACAATGTAATCTTTTCTATGATTTAATTGCTCCCCTTCTGCCAAATATTCAAGTTCAAAATACATTCAAAGCAATATTTAAAATAGGAAGATTATTTTCAAAATTAGCACAAATCTCCTAATGGGTTCAGAATTACATGCTGGGAGTCTTGCAATGCATTGGGTTTTGGTACTTAATTTTAAATTATTTCCAAGGTATGCCAGCATGAATCTGAGTTATTTCCCGAGGAACTCTAATGGACTTGGGTATCCAAATCCCTCAGAAGATCAGTGTTCTTTCCCATGTGCTGCTGCAAACACTCTCTTTCCCCCATGTGCTCAGGGCAGAGCTGCTCCTCTTGGATCCCGGACGGTGCTCACAGCCCATGGGAGGACCAAGCCCTGCATCCCCACAAGGCAGCAGCCCAAAGCCTCTGCATCTCGGATGCTTACACAGCTCAGGAGCAAAGCCGTGGGGACGGTCACAGATGAGGTCACAACGAGAGATGCACAGAAAGACACCAAGGAGAAACTCAGACAGTGCCCGTGGCTTTGGAAAAGACACTCAGGGAGAGGCAAGGACCAGCTACAAAACCAGGCCGCATTGCCTCAACGACTCTGCTTCGGCAGATTTGACCTGACAACTTAAAAGCTTTCACTAACAGTCCCATAAGCTTGCCCGAGGTAGAGCACATGTACAGATATGTTTGTTAGACAATAAACCAGAGCTGTGCTCAGAGCTTTGCCCCTCTCCTGTAACCACATGGCAAGTGGAGAAGAGCGATTCAACATCACCACAATTTATTAATGCAATCTCTTCTGTCCTTTCCTCCTGACTTTGTCATCCACTCCTTTCCCTTGCTGTACCTGCTGAATGTGGCATTTCATGTCCAGGCTCTGCTATGGACAACTGCCAGTGCTGAAACTTCTTAAGCAAAGAGCTGAGGACTTGCCAGACTGCTGGGCCAGCTTCAAACAAGGGCTCCAATTCCTGGTCATTGATGCCACGCACCCAGACACGGTCCTGGCCGGGGGAGCTGACAGAGCATCATCCCAACCTGCAACTCCACCAGGCTGCCATCTGTCCCAGTCCCTGAGGGTGGCTGCTCTGTGCCTGCCTGGGTGACAGGAGCTCTGTCCCACCCAGTAAAAATCAAACCTTTTGTTTCTTTGTTCAGCTGCAAACCACTCAAACCACTGCAGCGAGGCACCCACGAGGGGAAGCGGAATTACAGGTAGAACTGCAGTCCCCAGCTGTCTATGAACTTGCTTATATAAAAAATCAAACAAACAAACAAACAAAAACAAAAAAAACCCTACCAACCAACCAAAAAACCAGACAAAAAACCCAAAACCAAAACAACAACAGAAAAATAACCAACCAACCAAACAAACAAAGAAAAACAAAAAAACCTACACACAGAACAAACAAACAAACAAAAACCACCTCTGCTATGAGCTGGATTTTAGAGCTAAAATTCCCTGTACTATTTCACCACCTTGGTCACAGCTGAGGCTGTGCTGAGGTACCTGAGCTTGTGGGTAGCACAGGGTGCTGGTGCCATCTGCCGTTCTGGCAGCCACAGGCACATCAGGAACAACAGCACAAAAGATAAAGACTTGACTAATTCATGTCTGGCATAAATGAAAATCCTCCAGATACCTGAGAGTCTCCTGTGGCAATTTAGGGATAAATGAGGTTTTAGGCAAAATTTATTTACATGGGAAATATCACAAGCAAATCCTTGCTGACACAGTCCTTGATGCTGCATGAAATTAGACACAATGCCCTTCTAGAAGCAAAGAATGGGACAGAAACAGATAGACACTTAATTTTAGGGTTAAGTTACTTTTAACTTTAGCTTAGTTAGTTACTTTTAGCTCCTCAGCCAGGAGTTTAACTCCTGCAGCTCAAAATTCCAGCACTCCCAAGGAGAAGAGCACCAAGCTCTTTTCCTAAAAGTTATCTCCTATTCAGGACAAACAAAACCCTCTCCATATATAAAACCAGAGAGAAACCCAGCCTGCTCTGATCCAGCTTCTCCACTGAAGGCACTTGCAGAGGCTCACAGTCCCCATCTGGAAAACTGCCTTTCCAAGATGCCCACTTTGCACCCAGACCTGACACAGCAGGTCTCAAGGCACTGGTGTGAGTTTCACAGGGGATATTATTTTGCTGGTCCCAGTTCGGCTGCTTTGTATGAGAATCGTTTTCACTGTCCTTCCAGAGAGCTATTTATACTGCCCTAAGCACTTAAGCCTGCTGTCTAGCCATAAAATGGGCTTCCCATCAGCTTCCATGCCTGTTCCTACACCTCCCAGTCCCCAAATGCTGATAAAAGGTGCTCTGCCACACACAGAAGTCAGGAGGAATATTTCTGCCAGAGCACAGACAATATCACTTTTAAATGTCCTTGTTTATGGTCACAAAAACCTGCAAACTTGAGGGCCAGAGGTGCTTGTGTGTCCATCAAGAGAGCTGCAGCTGTTGGGATGGCATCCTGAGCACGCAGAGGGAGCTCCTGCCAGAGCTAAAAACAGCGAGCGCGGGCGGCGCGAGCCAAGTGCCGGCGATGCTCGGTCTGCACGTGTCCTGACCATCCCTGGCTGAGGCAGCTGAGGGGAAAAGTCTCTGCTTGGAGCCATTTTCTCTGCCTCAATAATTTAACTCCATCTCCTAAGCACCAAGGGGAAAACTCAACTGTAGGAACCACTGTCGTGACGGGAAATGGAATGAGAGATCGTGGTGAGCGCAATCCTGTCTGCTTTAGCAAGTAGGTTGCTTAGGGGAAGGCCAGGATAAAAGATTCCTCTCTGGAAATATCTCAGCTACAAAACCCAGACCCACTTCCGCAGGGGAAACTCGCGTAAAACTCTGACATGTTTTGCAGAGCTGTGTCTTGATGCAGCCTGCAGAGGACCCGGCTGGGGGCCACATCAGCACAGTCTCTACAGATATCAGGGCATGTGTCCTACCCAGGGCTGGCAAGCACCCAGCGATGCTCACCACTCCTCAGATTGCCTACAGACAAGTCTGTATAGCCCAGACTGACACAGGTTTAAATTACAGTGGAAAATACATTAGATACATCAAAATACCTGAAATTAAACCCCAGGGAATGCTGCCAGAAAGCAGCACTAAGAGAGCTGTAAGAGCACCCAATAAAGCGGTGCCTTGAGGCAGCATCCAGTAATGTCTTTGTTGCAACACTCCGAGAGAACTTTAATCTGAGCCTAGCCAGTCTCCCCGCTAAAATATTGTTCCTGGGATTCAGCATGTGGAGAGCAAGCAGGCACCTCTGCTAAGTTGCTTTCAGAAGTTAATACTGACAGATGACTGAGGATATCTGCCAGCAATGCCACTTCTGTTATGCAGGAACAAAGTTCCAAACTGCTCATGCTCATCTGCAGTCCTTTTCCACCACACTTCCTCAATCCCCGTGAAGCCTACAAATATGCACCAGCATAATTTAGAAGAGTATTTGGCATATGTGGTCATAGATAATCTGAATTTACAAGATGCCCATGATAAGCACCTAGGCTAAAACTACAGATCTGTTTGGTTCACTGAGAACATCAGATCTTAAATGGAACAATAATGTCAGGAGAAAGGTCAAATGTGCCCTGTTGTCCAAACACAGCTCTCACACAAACATGCACTGCTCCTCTGAAGCCAGAGGAACTGTACCAACCCAAATTTGGGGTTGGAGCAGTGCACTATTCAAGATGAAGGCAGCCCAACACTGCTAGTCTCAGACTCGGTTCAGTTTAATCAGACCTGTCTGAGTCTACTGGTGAGTCCAGTTTCAGGCAGGTTTGACCAAGTGTAACCAGCCAAGCTTGGCAGACTCTACCAGAGTTTACCGCCCACGTGGAGTCCCCAGTGTGGGAGGACAGGAGGGGAGGCTTGGGAATGCTCCCAAGACCCACTCACAGCCCCTCCACCACCTTGGGACATCAGGCAGGCTGTGACATCCTCTGGCAACGACACCTCCATGTGACTGAAACCTCCCAGAGTCTCTCCTCTGCTCACAAATGATAATGCTCAACTTGCAGTCGTGTTCTCTGCCCTTGTCAGAGGCTCTCCTGGAGGAAGAGCCCTGGCTGTCCCCAGCAGTGGCACCCCCCCCCTCACACAGCCCTGCAGGCGGGTGCAGAAGCTGTCCTGGCACACCCCTGCTCAGCATCCTCCCTCCCAGTAACCAGCCCCAACCAGCCTGTGACTGCCACAGGTAACCCTGGGAACTCTTTGGGAAACAACTGCTGGGACCTGCCAGCCCACCTGGAGCTTCTCTCCCCCGAAATTCATAGCGCTGCCAAGCTGCCTCCCTATCCTGACCTCCCTTGTGACACAAACCCCAGCTCATGCCCAGCTTTTCACCCAAGAGTGGAAAGATGTGCTGGGTGTCCTCAGGAAGCGAGAAGTTTCTGCCTGAACTCTGAATACAACAGTCAGAATTAATTCAATTTTTACTGTCAAAACTACCCCAGACCCCAGCTTGCCACTGAAGATATCCAGCTTCTCCACAGGGCAGATCCCTTCATCTTCACAAGATTTTTTGTTACCTACACTCCTCATTCAGAAATCTCTCTGTAAAAAAGTAAAAATTTTTTAAAAAGTCCCTACTCGTCTGCCTCAGAATTTGATGTATAAATTGAAATGTCACTTCAGGGGCCCTTGACAAAGCACTTCAGGAAGAAGGGCCCCAGCATTTGTGGCTTTTGCACCTGCTGCTTTTCCATTTTGGGAAGGGTTTAAGATGGCTGGAATAGCCAGTCTCTTCCCACCACCCCTGCATCCAAAAAGTGTCAGAAGTTCATCTGGGAATGACACCCCCAAGAGGTGAATAATAGTTTAAATTCCTCCGGCTGGATTGTCTAGTGAGGGGATCCAAGAAAATGCCACTGATTTGTGGCAGAATTTCTTGTCCAGAGGAAGGGGAGAGCATCCCTACACCATAGCCCATGCTGGAGGGCAGGATCCATCCCATCCTTGAGCCCAAGCGATCTTGATACTATTTGCAGTGACACAAAAAATGTAGCAACAGCCATTAACAACAGTGCCAGGAGAGATGCTTTAGCCAAAATTAATTTACACCTTTTCACACGGCTTCTGGGACTCAGTAAGAATGAAGCAGGAAGGCAACAGGAAAAATTTAAGAGCTTGCAGGAAAGCGAACTGCAAGTCATATTTTCAAACTGGGAATCTGGGGAATCCCACAAAAGGTAACTAATTATTCAGTACCTCACACTGCTGGGCAGGGTTCTGCAAAGCAGCTGGGTTATTTCCATGGCCACAGAACTGAAGAAAGCTGACCAAGCCAAGCCTGAACAGTATAGGCCCAGTCCAGCTCTCAGCCATGGAAGGGCACTGCTGTGGGGGCATACAAGAACAAATTTGTTTATAGACACTTGCAGAGCAATGGGCAGCTTTGTTTGGGGATCCTGCCCTTTGTGCAGCCACACAAAGCAGTTCCTCCAAGGGTTTGGGAGCACAGGAATCCCCACTACACCTGCTGCAGTGACACTGGCACAGACACAACCCTCCACCTCAGAAATGCCCTCGCTGCTGCTCCCTCCTCACAACACCTCACTGAATAGTGCACCTTGTGTGAAATTTAGGAGTACAATGGCACTGCACCCCTGCCATCATCAGGACATCACTTCAGCTCCCACGAGTTTTACACAGCTCTTCTTCCAAATCTGGAGGGTGGTTACATGAGGCTGCTCAAGCCAGCTAGACCTATGCGGGCTCCACCAAGATATCTCCCTGCATTCTTCAGCATCTCAGAAGAAGCTCAGGTTTTCTTTATATCCCAAGTGAATAGGAAATTCTTTACATTCCAGATCTGTATAAGAGAGTCCTGCTTCTAAAGAAGTTTTTCTACACTTCTCTTTCAATGTAGAGAGCCACAGTCGACCTGAGCTGGCATCCTTCCAGCACTCAGGGCTATTAGCATTTCAAATTATAAGCAATTACGGATCTGGCCACTGTTGTATCTCACAGCACTGGACCTGTTTTGTTTCAGCTAATGGTACCACTCTGTTGACTTTCAAACAGGCTGGAGGGAATAAATTGCTGCAGTTTGTTCCCATACAGCTGACATTCCCGCCATGCCATCACTCACAAGCAGGGATCTGAACATTAGAAATGTAACCCACCACCCCAGACAGCCTCCAGACCTCAGAGGGGAGCTGCTGGAGAGGAGACTTTCCGCTTCAAGACTCAGCACTGACACAAACTGCTGGCAGCAAGAGCCCTGAAACCAAACTGATGGCTTATAGAGGTAAGTAACTCTAATTTCGAGCACATTAATCATGTTGTCAGGATGTTTGAGGCTTTTCAGAGGTGGGGAGTAGCTGCAGGGATATGATTTTCCTTTTCAGAGAGCAGCATTCCCCTTGAGGGCATACCAAGCTCTGCTCTTACCTTTAGGCTTGTCAAGGGTGGTCATTGGAGCATCCTGGCAAACCAGGAGCTCCAAACCCAGAGCATCCTTGGCTCAGTCCTGCTGCCTGCATAAGCATCTCTTACCCTACACCCAGGAAGCCCAGGAAGATTGTGCTTTCCAAAGCAAGAGAGGACTCCACTGCCAGCCAGGGCATCCCAGCTCCACAGCACGGGTACAAGGGGTGAAGCCACGATGAGCTCTGCCCCCTGAATGTCTCACTTCGTGCGTGTGGTACTCTGCAAGCAGCCAGTCCACCGGGCTTCATTTCGTGTCCCAGGCTGAGAGAAGATGAAACGGTCCCCAAGACACTCAGCTGTGATGTGGGCTGGGTTGTACAGCAGAGCATCCACTGGGCTCCAGAGCCTCCTCCTGAACATGGCTCGTGGGCAGGGGAGAGAGAAAAGAGATAGAGGTGCTACAGGGAAGAAAGTGGCTAGAAAATATAATACAACTTCCCAGTGGGTGTCTTTTCACAGCACTGAGAACTGTAGGTAGTGCAGGTAACCAGAACCACAGCAGTGGGATTTGGATTTAATCTTTCATCCTGTACTCCACCTTGCAGCAGCACAGGCTGCTCTGATTCTCTAACAGCACGTCATTTACAGCCACAGAAGTTCACTGTCCAGCACTGTGCTACCAGAACACATCACTGGCTATTCCTGTGCAGCAGCCAAGGAGGGAGGACAGCCTGTCTGTGCCTCTGCAACAGGGCAGCAGCAGAGGGGGACCGCAGGCAGTGGGCAGAGCTGGGCAGAGCTGGGCAGTGCCCTCCCCTCCTGCCCCAGCATGGCAGGAGCCACAGCCCGGGCCCTGAGGCACAATTAACACCTGGCCCATCATCTTAGGCTTAATCCAGAGGGTTGTGAGAATGGCCAAGTGTAGATGGGAGTGTGGAACCTTGCAGCTCCAAAGGACAAAACAGTGGAGGGTCAAGTACTTCCTCAGCAGACCAGGGAGTGAGGCAAACCTGAGGGCAGGACCTGCCTCTTGAAAGGAACTTTATTCCCTTTGTTGTCTGAGTATTTTCTTTTTCATGTTTTTCTTTTCAATTGCATTGATTAGTAGATTTTGGGTATCCAAGAGCTTTGTCCATAACACTGTTATCTCCTAGAGAAATTCCTCACTGTGTTTGCAAAAGGTAGCAAGAAAATTCAGTGGTGTGTCTTCACTGCCTGAGAGAGGAACTTTGTCCACTTCCCACAAATCCTATTAACAAGAACTGTAACTCACCTCTACCTCTGCTGCTAATTTAACCTGTAACATTTTAAATGTGTTTACTGACCGGCTCTCTAAGCAGAAGCAAACTTTTAATTTTCGGCAGGGAGAGCAGGCAGACACAAAGCCCTGTCTCTCCTGTGCCTCGCAGTGCACACATGCCTTCCTATTGCCATTTCCTAATTTCCAAAGCTTACAGAGGGCAGGGGACAGCCCCTTGCTGGGTGCCAGGGCTGCAGCACAAGCTGGAGTTCAAAGCCACCCCGACATGGCTGTACTTGTGACAACTTTCCAATGCAGTTGGGTACACATTAAATTAGGCATTTTTGGTTTTGAGAGACTTTCCAACAATTAAGCAATATCTATTGCTTGTGGGACGCTTGAGCTGAAGTTTGGCACGTGCGCTACCTCTGCCACTCTCCAGAAGACAGAAGATTAAAGCCCTGCTGTATTTTTAGGGGTTTTCTACCCAGGAAATCTGTCTTAGCTGCCAAAAAGAAGGTAATCCAAGCACCCACTGAGATCACTGCCTAGATGTGCTCTTGGCAATTAGCATGATATCTAGTAAATCAACTTTTCACTGCAGAACACCTTTTCACAAGAGGGAAACACAGGGAGTATGACCAGAAAACCTTTTCACCAGTCGCAAACAGAAGCAGGTAAAACATACTAGCAATGTAATGGATTACAGGGTGAAATAGGTAAGTCATGCCTCAGTTTTCTAAAGAAATGGCATTAAAATCTAAGAGTTTAGGCACTGCGTGTCTATGGGCACAAAGCTACAGCTCTGATTTATAATGAGTCAAGTGCAAGCTAAAATCAGGCCTGGCTTCCTAATGGCCTTTGGGTGGAAATGAACATATTTGCTTTAGCGATGCACTCGGGTTGCTTGACAGGCCCAGAGTTTTGTATGACACCAGCTGCTTCCGTATCAAATGCTGTCCACAGAGCTAAAATTAGCCTGATCCTATTTCTGGGGGGGTTTTGGCTGTGCAGCCACTGCCTGTCTGCATATGGGCTCCTGGCTGTGAGCAGTCACTGCCTGGCACCAGCCGGGCACACGGGAGTCTGTGGGAGCCCAGATGCCACAGCATTCCTTGAAACCTTTCCTCCTCCTTGGACACGGGGTGTGGCACATGGCACTGCCACAGGAGGTGCTTGGGAGAGCTTGGATCGCACAATCTTGATGCTTGCTGGGCACAGACAATAGCCATTGGAACTTATTTTTCATTCAAGGAACATCTGTGCAAGTTATTTAATTTTAGGCGATGCTTTCTGCCAGCTCAATTTTCAGCGAAATGGCTTGGGGTTTGTAAAGTTATTTCCCTATAAAAAGCTTCCTTTGACTGTACAGTGACAAGTTAATTTAGGCAATTTGAACAATGATGGTTTGGGGAATTGGCACCTTTAACTGCTTCATAGTCTACATCTTAGTTCTACACGCAGGCCTCCAAACTACAGTGCTTAGCAATATTCTGATTATTTGCACTTTTTAAATGCATGATTTATGCTCTGTGTGAAAGCCTCCAGACTGGAATAGTTTTCTTTACCACATTTTACAGTGCAACAGGTAGGTCCCTGCTTTGAGTTTTGTGGTGACATTGCAGCACCTGTAAAGGGCTGACAGCGCTCTGACCACTGCTGTTCCTCCTGACTTGGTTATATGATACATTCTGGCTCCCAGCAGTTTTGGATAATTCCCATGAGCCCTGCTGCTGAATCAGAGCTCTTGATGTAGACCCAAATTCTCTTTTAGATGCTGAAGCTGCCCCAGCTTCTCTGGTGAAGAAATTAGGGATAGAACTTGAACCAGATGCAGGACTGAGAACAAGTATTTAAGAGACCCCAGATCTGCCTCACTGCACAGCAGCCTTCCAGCCTCTGCAAGGCCCATACAAGGGAAAAATGATGGAAAATGCCCTCCAGTTGCCATCACTGCACCAGCTGCACCCCCTGCTCCCTCTCTGCCACCCTCACCCCACAGCACTAACAGCCTGCTCTAGCATCATTTGAAAGGTACTTGAGATTGCTCTGCTGCTCAGGTGGCAGCAGAGGGAAGAGCTGTGCCCCAGCTTGGGCAGGAGCTGGCCAGAGACCAACATCCTTTGGATGCTGTCCTCCCCACTGCTGGCTGCCCAGCCCGCAGCACTGCACATGTGGCACGGAGGGAGCCAGGTTTACACATCTCTGGTTGTAGTGGTTCACATGCTCACCACAAACCCCTCCAGCTCCTGGGGGAACCCCAGCACTGGTGTGTGCCTCTGGGAAGGCGCCTCTGGCCAGATCCTTGCACCACCACCATGGGGACACGGGCACAGCCCTCTCAGCAGCCCAGACAGACACTTCTCTGACCAGTGAGCTAAAAACATCTCCTGGCATGTCAGGGAAACCAGAGACAAGAGCGCTTTAAATAGCACTCCCCACGGCAAACAGGCTCCAGGGGGATCCTGGGCTCTTGTTTAATCGTGCACGATCAGATCTCACCCACTGACTCGGCTCCGCTCGTGGAGGTGCTGGCACTGCCTGTCTCGGGTGGTGAGCAGTGCTGATGGAGCTGAACTAGGACAAGATCTCTAGGCCAGAATTCACTGAGGGCACAGACGTGAGGTGATGGGTAACTGAAGGATTGTGCGCTGTTGCTCTCGTGCACAGCTCCCCTGCCCGGGGCACGGCTGGGAGGAGCTCCCATGCAGCACGGCTGTCACTCCCCTGCCCTTCAGTGCAGCCTCCTGCATCGTGCAGCAGCAGCGTGGGCAGCTCGGGGCCTCACGTGCTCTGGGACCAGAGAGCTGACATTCCAGCAGGCTCAGGAGCTTTAGTTCTTCTCTGGATCTGCCAGCTTTGACGATTTCAGGTTTAGATGGCAGAAGCATCAGACCACCACTCAGTAACCACTTGAGGCACACCTGTGTGACAGGAGATGACAGAAGCTACAGCAGGCACATGTTGCTTTGCATAGCACTTTGGAGAAAAATGTTATGCAGGCTCTGCAAAAGCTACCCCACATTCCTATTTGCATCTGAGTGCAACGTAGCTACTGCTGTCAGTCTAGAGACATCCCATTTGAATGTGTTCCCATCTGAGGATATACTTTCCTTTTATTCTCATGCAAATGAAATCAGCTCAGTAAAATCATGAGGTTTGAGGACAGAAAAGGCTCCTTCTCCATTTTGGTAATTACTGCTATAGCAAAGACATCCTGTGCTAGAGGATGCTGTAGCAGCTGCAGTTCCTGCAGTTCTGTTCACAAAAATTCCTTCTTCCCGAAGGAGGGACACACGTAACAGATGTGGTCTGGGGCCAGTGGAGATCAGAACTCACTGCGTTCTGTGGAAAATGCAAACGTAAGGGTACAGCCACGGCAGCAGAGTCATCCTTGGGGCCCCGGATAGCAAAGCCATGAGTCACAGTTACATGCACTGATCACACAATTCCCCTCTCCTAAGCCTGCTGGAATGAGAGCCACCTCCTTGGAAGGTGTGCCCCACATGGAGCATGGGGCTGGACAGGCTGCTCGCCCTCCTCTTTGGCCCTGTTAACTCAATCCTCCCCATGACGTGCAGCAGAGTCATCGCTGGGCCGTGGTGGGGCGGTCAACCCGCTCACAGGCTGAGCAGCGCACGGCACATTTTCGACCTTAATAAAAAAACCAAGACCGTGAGTTTTTGTATTATGGCTGAGGCTCTGCTTCATTTTTACCTGCAGGCATCCATGTGGGAATGGGAATAACACCCTCCAGCAGTCTGCGGTGAAAGGGAGAGCTGGGGTGGGACTCATGCCCTCCTCAGGCTCGGGCGGGGTTGTGCGGCAGGAGGAGCCGATGCGCCCGGCACGGTGCGGGGAGGGAGGGAACGAGGAGGGAACGGGGGCTCGATGGCTCAGAGCTGTACCTGAGCAGGGCAGCCCAGCCCTGCTCCAGTGCACCAGCTCAGCATCAACACAGGGCTCTCAGGAAGCAGGAACGTTGGAGACTGAGACTGTGAGACTGTGAGACTGTGGGTGTTCCCTCGCAGCTCTCAGGAAAGAATTTCATCTAGCTTTGTTACAGCATCCTAACTGCAGAAACAGCACTTACAGGTTCTTGAAACAACGTTCTTTCCATGGCACTGAATGGTCCACAGGGTTCACATAAGGGGCCCTCAACATCCACCAAACACAGCCTCTGGGATGTGGCTGTGCCATGTGAATGCCACAGATACAGCACAGAGCAGCAGGCAGGTGCCACAGGATGCCCAGGGACTCCCCAAACGCTGTTGCCTGCGCTCACACCTGCACGTACTCCGCAGGTCACAGCCATGGGCACCAGAGCCTTCACGCCCTGCACATCCCAGGGCCTGCAGGCTTCACGTGTTGGACAGTCTGGGCTCAAAATCCTTCTACATCTCTGTAATGTTCTGGCATGCAAAGAAGTGGGGCAGGGTTGGGGTTTTGTATAGGGAAGAAAGGAAGGAAATTACCAGGATTTCTGTTTGACACGAATATACTTTAACAAGTATGGAGCCTCATGATTTCAAGTGGAAGCTTAGCATCTCTTAAAATAAGCTCTAGGCATCTTTTAATATCGGTGCTTGAAAGAGGATTTAGTCACTTGTTCTAGGAACTCCAGTTTGACTCAAGTGTCCAATATCTGTCGGCAGTTCAGCTGTTATCCAAATAAGGGGAGGGAAAGCCAGGATTTTCCAGTCCTGAGAAACAGCTGTGCTCAGAAGAGGCATGTAATGTGAGGGATAAAATTAATTCCCCCTGAGCCGTGGCGTGTGAGCCGCTCCCAGCCGCTGGATGAAGGGCTCATCCTTCCCAGAGTGTCCCGTGGGGCTGCTGGGGCCACGGGAGCCTCTCGCTAGGCGGCCCCCGAGCCCCACCAGGGGCTCTGCTCTGCCCCCAGGGACCTTCCAGCAACCAGAAGGGAATCTGAAGGGACAGATACTGAGGCCATATCTCTTCACACTGCACTTGGAGTGGGACATGCTCGTGAGCAGAAGCACCCTGAGTACGAGCACCAACAGCCCACAGGCTTCACGGCCACGTGGGCCACACACAGGGTGCGTTTGTTCACCATCCCATCAGGGATGTGCCTTAAGTAGTTCCAAAATTAAGCTTTCCTGTGCTCTTTCCTATATTAAGGCTACTGTTGCTCAAATGCCATTACATTCTGAGTGCTGATGCTCTTGTCTTTGCGTCACTTGCTCTGTGAAATGGACAGACTCAACTTACACTTAGCAAAGGCTTTGGAGCATGAAACACAGTGCACTCATTCCAGCAGCCATGCTGGTCTCCATGCTTGACAGTCTTTGCTAATTCCAGAGGGAGCCTGTCCTTGAAAGCCAGCACACCTTTCTGCCCTTCCAAAACGTGTATGGAAATGCCCACAGGAGTGCCAGACACAACTTTTGAGATGCAAATCTCCAACCTGCTTCATGCAAGGCGTTAAAAGCTGAATTCACAGAAAACAAGCCTCTGAAATTGTGCTCTTCGGTGCTACCTGTTCTGAAAATATGCCAAAAATAAAAAAGGTCTTTGAAACATACTCAGCTGCATTTCTACAATTTAGAAAGACTCTCAGCAACCTTCACATCCAACCAGGATTCTGCAGTTTCTGTGAATACCTTATCAATGGCTACAATAACCTCTTGCAGCTATTTGATTATTTTCAGAATATCCCAGCTGGCGCAAACCTGCCCCACTCCCCACCTGAAGAGCAGTCATTTTAAGAAATCGTTCCACAAATCACAAGTTTCTCTGCAATCCAACTGATCTTCTCAGAATCCTTGGAGCGTAGGAAGAGAAGCAAATAAAATCACTCTTTTCTCACTTTCTACAGAAGTCTCATTATTCACACCCCAGGCGCAACAGAGAAGCCACTTTCTAATCACACATTCACGCCACTAAGGAACTCACAGCTAGAGAGCTCACTACTCAAGTGGTGACAATTTCCCTGTTTAGCCGTACGGCGCAGGAGAAATACAGCTCCAGACAGAGCTTTCTCCAGCCCACTGCCATTGGGAGGGCCTCGTTCTTTGCAGACCTATGCTCATATCTCTGTTAAGCCCTAAGAGTAGTGCCACAAGATACCCAAGTGTCTAGCACACACTCCCAAAGCTTGAACACCTCCATGAAAATGAGTAGCACCATCAGGTACGTGCAGATGGCTTGCAAAATGCATCCTTTTCAAAGTGATTGGAAGTTGTTATCCCATGTATCTATTCAAGCCTGTTTTTCAAATAGAAGACAAGCTGGTACATTAACGTGAAGTTGCAGTCTAGCTCTGCCTCACTTCTAAGTGTAAATTTTTAAATGTACTCCTCCCCTCTACACACACTCTTTGCAATGCAGTGTATTTCAGATCCAGCAGATGCTCGTCTTGTTCCTAAAACAGATTTAATGTGTTTTCCATGATCTAAACACCTGGCAAAAGGGCTCCGTGCAGATTTAATACTTTCCTAGCCCTGTGTTAAATTTGTCCTAGTGTTGCATACAGCACAATTCTGCAGCCATGTCAACTATTCAGGTAATGCCAGAATGTCGTCATTATGGTTTGTGTCAACAGCCTGATCTGTATGTACCTTGTAATCATTCTGGTGTTGGGTTGCAAAGGTCCTTGGACTCTTCATTTGGCTGAGTCTAATTCTGTCCACTTCACAAAGATCTAGAGTTACACTAAGTAAAGGCTGACATTTACATGAGACACTAGGACTGCTAGGATGACTCACCAAGGTAAAACCTTGGCTAGATATTCTTTCAAGGGCGTAAATTTTAGGGTGATGACTTTTCAGAGTCGTAAAATCACAGAATGGTTTGGGTTGGAAGGGATTTTAAAGACCATCTTGTTCCAACTCCCTTGCCATGGGCAGGGACACCTTCCACTAAACCAGGTTCCTTCAAGCCCCATCCAACCTGGCCTTGGACACTTCCAGGGATGGGGCAGCCGCAGCTTCTCTGGGCAGCCTGTGCCAGGGCCTCACCACCCTCACAGAGAACAAGGTCTGCTAACCTGCTGTAGAAAACCTCTCTGCTTAGCAAGGTAAACACAGACAGAGGGACAGGTCACACACGGAGCTCTGCAGGATGTGGCATCAGGATCTCAGGAGTCTGAGAACTGATAGTTACAGAAGCCTGGAGCATCACTCACAAAGAAAAGGAGATGCCTCAGACAGAAAACAGATACCTCAGAGTGACCTTCCAGTGTTTTCTTGGAAGCTGAATGACCTCCTCTCATTTTTACTGCTGAGTTGGAGAGCCACGCACACAGGACAGCTTTGCCCTCCTACAGAAGCCCACTATTTCAACCACGTGAAACCAATTAGTAGTAGCAGGGCTAGTCAGCATTGCAGCCAGTGCCCACATGGTCTCAGGACATTTACCCTCCCAAATGCACTCCGCCCTTTAAAGCTGCACCAGCCATCATGTTCAGCAGGCTTGAAAGTCTCCTGGTTTAGTAAATATCCTAAGCCCTAAAGTCATTGGGTCTCAATCAAAACCAGGGAATTCAGACTAAAGCAATGACTGTCCCGGTGCTGAAGCTCACAAGCCTTTTATCTGTTCCTGTGAACTCTCCTTTACCCAAATCCAACATCAACAGTGAGAGCATCCAACACACTCATGAGAAACAAACTGTGAAATGGAAGGACCACACAAGCGGAGGTGAGAACAGAGCATCTAACGTGAACCATGTGTGTGAAGGATGAGTTTGTCTACAAACAGAGGTGCTGCCAGCAACGTGGATTTCAAGGATGTCTTCTGCTTTAAACACTAGACACCTACAGCAGCCAACAACAAACGGTATTCCCAGTGATGGGGCCTTCACTCAGCTGGACTCACAGGATCTGCTCTGATGAGAGGTTAACCCAGCCTTTGTCAAGCACTGGCAGCTGCAGCAGCCCACGTAGAGCTGCCTGTATTTACTGTGGGAACACTGACTGCCTGGTGTGTCACAGGGCATCGAGCCAGGCACACTTGCAACCCTGACAGCCACCATCCCTTGGCCATGGTCTCTGCCACGTCAGGAGGTCTTAGCAGCAATCATCGCATCGAGGAACTAATGCCATGCAACTGAGTAACTGTCTTGAGCACAAATTCGTAAGCTGGTGCTATTCCTGCTTAGTGTTAAAGTTCAGTGCCTCTTTCATCATACTGGAAACTTGTCAGGAGCTGTTCTTATTCAGTTCAGCAGAGCAACCTCTCTCCAAGACCTTGCTCCTCACTCCAGATCCAGTGTGTCCAGTGCCTCCTGCAGCACCTCGCTGTGCTGTGGTCTCAAACCACAGATGGCCACTGTCCCCTCTGACCACTGCACAGGGCAGGTTCTGTGCCCTCTGTTTCTGTGCATGTCTTGTGTGATTCCAGACTGATCATGGACTTGGAAACAGAGGGGAACATGAAGCATTGTGGCAGTTCTAAGGATGATGAAATCTTTTGTTTTGCAGAAAAAGAAGGCGCAGTGATCCTCCAATGTAGTTTTGTTAATGCTGTCTCAGGTGCATGGAACAATCTTTAAAGCAGATATGTCAGCCCAGGAACTCCTTTCAAAATCTGAACACGTCTGATTTTTCATCACCCTTTTCCTTTGGAGGCAAAATAGAAAAAATCCAAATCATCCAATCTTCCATGTCCCGAAAACTGACTATACCAACTGTTACCTGATAGACTGGAAGGCAGCACTGCAACCAGCACCACAGGAGTCTGTGGTGGAGTCCAGCCAGGATTGGTTTGCAGTGGGAACCCAGGGCAACTCAAAAACATTGGCTTCCCAGGCCCTGCTCCCACATCCAAGGATTTGGGATTATCCAACAGCCCTTGCATCACAGCACAGCCCTGCTGATGGCCTCATGATATAACCTTGGACAGGAGCCATCCTTGAACAGCTTGAGAGACGTTTATAAATCAAGAGCAACAGCTAGAAACATGTAGGCCATGGGTGGTCCCAGTCCATGGGTAGCTGTGCCTGGGGCCCTCAGGGCTCCGTAACACACCGCAGGTGTGAATGAGACACACAGGGATATGTTCTTATCTTAACCAGCCAAATCCAACTAGACTGCAAAATATCCATCGTGGTAATCAGGTGTGACTGTTTTGGAGAGTGCCAGAAAGCAGAAGAGAGAACAGATCTCAAGTAAATTATTTGCACCAAAGAGCTAGGTAAAGCCTCTGAGGAATTCAGACACGTACATTGATTTTATTTGATAAGATGGGCAATTTGTAGCCTACTGACCTCTTCGAGGTAACTAAATCCCCTAACTCTGCTGAGGTATCTCCATATCTCTACAACAGGTACCCGTCTGTAACTCCACCAATATGACCCCCAGACAGGGTGGCACTCAGCTAAAAGATCCCAAATTTGCAGTTACTCTGCTTAATGTGTAACAAATGCTGTAAGTGTCAAACTCTACCATGTGAGATCCAGGAGAAGCAGGGTTGGCAGCCTGTGGTACCCCAGCAAGAACAATCCCTCTTGCCATAATGAAAGGGAAGCTAAAATGAAACCTGTAAACCTTTAATTACCATGGTGAGCTATTAAGATCTCAGTAACTACTTTTTTTTTTGTGTCAATCCAGTATGCTACAGTCTTCATGCAGAGGTACCTAGCAGCTGGTTTATGAGGTTCCATTTTCACTTTCACTAAAGTAACAAGGGTTTTCTTTAGACTTTCCCATCCAAATGCAGGAAAACCCTAACTCCAGCATGAAGCCAGGCTTCACATGTAACTTGGGTCTTTCATAGAGATCTGCATCAATAATCTTGTTAAAGTGTCTCCATGTCCTGGAGGTGACCTGAGCCTACTCTCAAATACTCTGGCACCTCTATGTGACCCCAACCAGTCTATGCTCAGTTCACAAAACAGTAGTTGCTGTGCTGTAAGGAAAAGGAGATGGTTCTAAACACACACTGCTTTATGTTTGTCTCTCCAGGTTCTTAGGGTAAATCCAAAGGCTAAGCCTCCTTGCAAGTCTCAGCATCCTGTTGGGGCCAGAGGAATGTCACGGTAAGTGTAAATATTATTGGATCAAGTATACTCAGCCTCCTAAGGCCTCTGTCTCCATCCTGCCCTGTTTATTTTTCCCCACACAGTAGGAAAAAGCAGAGAGCCACCAGTGCCTTGCTGTCCATTGGTTCCTCAGCCAGTGCTGTCTCACAACCATTCAGTTCACCAGAGTTACACCACTTTAATGCAGCCTTATCTACTGACACTCAAAGACAGCAGGTTACACGTGTTTTAAATTACTATTTACAGCATTCTAGAAATATTTTGCAAGGATCAGCTCAGGCTTATCTTCAGGAAGTGTCTGAGAGGCAAGGGTCAGCACTAACACCAAGGTCTGGACCCTAAGCTCTGGAAAAGGGCTTTCTGGCTTGGAACATTTCCTTGTCAGAATTGCCAAGAATCGATGGAGCAGGTGACAGGGCTGGCAATGCTCAAGGGGCTGCCACAGTTATACTTCAAATATTCACTTCAGAACAGAGAGCTGGTTTAGAGGACATATGTGACCAAGAGCTGGGGAAGTCAGAACACCTAGAGACAGACTCGCATCTTAACCCAGGCCGGGAGGGAAAGAGATGAAAACTTGGGTTGTTTCAAAGATGAGATCATAAAAAAAGGCCAGTGTCACAGCAAAACAAACCCAAGCACTTCAGCTGCACATTTATGTGCAAGACACATGGTTCCAAAGCTAAATGAGACAGAGATCAGCTCACATCAATACTCTACCATGGAACAAGGGCGCATCATTCACTGCAAAGATTTGATCATCTCAAAACTGCCTTTCTTGCTTAATCAGAGGCCTTACTGGAACCTCTGTGCCAGCTGAGCTTTAACAGAGGATGTCAGAACAGAGAAGAAAGATCCTGCTCGTTTCTCTACATTCAGGCTCACTGTGGCAACCACAGACATGACACGAGCCAGGGAATGCCAGACCTGGGATCAGCTAAACCAGGTCAGGATCTCTGTAGGAGAGGACAGCTACTGGCAGCAGCACTGATCTTTACACAGAGGCTGCAAGATGTGGGCAAGTAATTGGCTTAAAGCTCTGAGCAGCATTTACTGGTTATCAGCTCCTCTTCCCACTGACTTGGTATCCACAGGCCAGGGAGCTGTTTCCTCTTGAAGCACCTGAGTGGAGACTCTCCATGGGGTATTTATTAGCCTGGAACATGAACAACAGCTAAAACGCTCTGAATCTCCTTCTTGTTCAAAGTAAAGTGCCAGCAACACAGCTGGGTTTCCGCATATGAAAAATTCAATCTGTAAAAATCTCTTTTCTTTGCCTTCTAGATGCAGAGTCCCTCGCTGAGCCTGGCTGGGTCTGCCTATGGAACCACTCCTGTGTTTACAAAGGTAAAGAGCACAAGTTGTCTGAACAACACAGCTTGTCCTGCAACTACCAGCATTAGAGTTTGCATTTTCTTGTTCCATCAGAAGGTATTTCTAGCCTGGAGCATTGGTTCATTTACAATTCAAAAAATCCAGCATACCTTGTTAGTGATGCTATCAAACTAACATAGAAATTGGTAAACGATACAGACAGACAGAACCACTTATAGGAATTCAACTCATTTATTTCCTGCAAAGGAGGCTGAAGTGGAAACCTCACATGGTAACCACCCTTTATTATGTTGCATGCAGTGGAATAGATGTTTTTCCCGCATTTGTATCTTTATTTAAATGCACAAGCGAGGCTTTAATGACCACTGATTTTCTGGTGAAAAAGCTTCCACTCACAACCCACTGCAAATGCATTTACAATTCAGTTAACTATTGGACGTAAAACGAAAATACAGGTGTGAGACCATCTTCCTCACTGAAGGGTGGATCACTTCCTAATAAATCTTCAGTGGGGAAATACTTAGATCTGGCATTTAACACAAATATTTTCTCCTCCAGGGTCTACAAAACATAAGAGCTACCAAGGGTCAGCTGGTGGTATTTGAGTGTCGCATTCACTCCACGCCCACTCTGCAGGTTCACTGGTACAGGGAGTACGACCAGATCGTGGATTCTGCCGATTTCCGAATACTGCGCAAAAGTAGGTGTTGCTGCACCTGTGTGGTGTGCAGATGTTTTATTGGGACAGGGATGGGACAGGAATGAGAACTGCTATAAAAACCAGGAGATCGTTCGCAGAAGCAGAGTTAAGTTTACAGTATCAGATGACCCGAAGTCGCAGGCTGCTGCACAGTCTGCACTTCCCCTGGCAGTGCATGAGTGGGTCAGGCACAACAGGGGGAGGTTCCATGCTGGTAGTTGTTAATGACAGCGCTACTGAGCCGTGGAGGCACTGCCACCATATACTAGAACTACTGAAGAACTCGGGGGAAGAAACAACATATAACCTCATTTTAAATGATTTCTGATATTCCTGGGAATGAGGTCAGAGCTCCAGAGGGCCAAACCCACAGCAACCAACTCCAAAGTCAGTAGAGCTCTTTGTGTATGACCTCAGTGGAGAGGCGTTTGTACCACCAGGTTCCCCAGCCACACCTGAGCTTTCCCTATCCAGATGCTATTCCTTGTCGTGGACAGAAAGGGAGATGGTTCCCTCGTAACCAGGGTGACAGCTGAGGTGGGAAAGGGAGTGAGGGCTGAAGGGTTGGGGTTTTTTCCATTCTGACATTATAACCATCTAAATTCTTTCTCTCTTATCTTGAGCAGAGGCTTGTTCATCAGCAGTTCCTGGTAAGTACACTGTGCATTTTTTGTTAGACTCCTCACCACACTCAGTGTTTCCCACCTCATCCAAAATAAAACAATAAAATCCAGAGGTAGCCAGAAGACAATATTCAGTCAGGCCAAGAGCTTTCAAGTTCTTAATTTTGATGCAAGCACCTGAAAGGCCCTGGTGTTTTCCACAACACTTGGAAAAACGTATCAATCCTTTTACATTCAGCCAATGAAGAGTACTTTGTTCCAAGATAAAACATATCAACCATTCTGACCTATAATATTTTAAACTCATGCAAGAAAAGANAACCAAACAAAACCAACCAACCAACCAAAAAACCCACCACAAAAAATGTGCCTTGTTTCATTAATGTCACAGGAAGAGTTCTCTTTCATCTTACTCCTTCTAAACCCTTTGACTTCCAATGCCCTCTAGGAAGGGCACTCCTAGAGTCCTATACATCACTTTTTTGCACTTTACTAGTGGCAACCCCCATCACTAAGTAACAGTCCCGTAAAGAGCAGTTCCTACAGGTTTACATTTGCCTCTTGTGGTACAACATCAGGCCTAAATCTCTTATTTCAGAGGAAGTCTGCACCCTGGTTATTACAGAAGCTTTTCCAGAAGACTCTGGAATATTTAAATGTGTTGCTGAAAATGAATTTGGATCTGCAGCATCCAGTGCACATCTCTCTGTTTCCCCAGGTAAGCACATAGATTTCTGACCTGAGCAAGTAAGAACAAAATAATTTGCTGCTGCTCAGCATCAGGCAGAATCACAGATATTTGCCAAGCAGAAACCAGACCCAAACAGTTTTGTAGGCTCAAGAGAAGAGAAATGCCAAAAAATGTAGTCTGCTTGGGTACCTCTCAAAGCTGGATGCAAGTTGTTCTGTGTTTCTGCTTTTGATCCTTCTTCCTCCTGGGTCAAGGATGACAAGGTGGAGACAATATTCCCTCTCTCAGAGAAGTCTCATTCCTGAGATTCATCCCTTCACAGATTCCAGCTTAGCCCAACACACTGGCTGTGTCTATACCTTGTTTATGGTACCACCTGAGCTGTCTGGCTTGTGCTGGAAGCCATCTGCAACCAGAACAGCACCTGGCATGTACCCAGAGCTCACCAGCCCCGGCCAGAAGTCAGGTTTGCCTCGTGCACCTGTGCAGGTTTCAGTCTGTGCAGAGCAGAATGAGCCTCATGCACCTGCTCAGACATTCCAGTTTCCCATCCCCTGTTGTTGCACTGGTGAGCCACCCCTGCTTCCTTCCTGACGTGGGGACAATTCTAATTCCAGGAGCTAAAGAGCTGGAAAGCTTTGGAAGTGCTGCCCACAGGCCAGCTGTGCAGGTCACCATGAAGAAACCCACCTTCCCCAGGAACAGCCAAGCAGGAGCCAAGGACTGTGGGGCAGCTGCTCTGCCACCCTACAGCCCAGAGAGCCCCGGGCTGGGCACTCGAGCAGCAGCCACGAGCTTTGGTCAGGTGAACCCCAAGAGCCAAGCTGAAGACTTCCATGGAGCTTATGAAAATTCTCCTCAGGCTTCACCTCTGCGGTAAGACAAAGAGAAACTCACATCCCTGGGTCAGCTTTTTACAACACTTTAGGCATGAACTGCTCGGTGATCCCATCTTCAAACTCCAGTGCCCCTTACCCTGGCAGGGATCAGGCACATGCAGTAGCCTGAGCTGTTTGCCTGGGTGACAACGACAATGTGCAGCGCCAGCCTGGCAGGTCACAGCACAGGCTCCATTTGACCAAGTGTGTAACCACCTAAAGGCTCAGGGAAGTGCATGACGTCGTTTGCAGAAGTGCCTATCTGTGAGCAACTTAAAAGCATCACCCCAAATAATTGTCCTCTAGGAGACCTTTGGTTCTACAGCAGAGCATGAGGCAGAGACCAGAGTACCTGGGAAATCTCAAGGTACAATTCTGTTGCCACCACCTTCCTCAGTGGCCTTGGCCAAGTGGCATCACCTCATGTTTCTGTTTCCTATTCTGAAAGACAGCAATGAAACTCGAGATCCTGTAAGCAAGGAGCAGACAGGACCTCTTGGTCCAGAGAAAGCACTCTGTGGAGGAAAAGCACTGAACCAGTGACCCACTGGATAGAATGAAAACTGTCCCATGCCATGGCAGGGACACTCCCCACTCAGGAGGTGGAGATTCTCCCCCAGTGATAAAGTATTCCATTTTATAACAAGACTTGATCCAATTTCCATCCCAGATGCAGTTCTCAAGCCGCTATACACTTATTGCATTATCAGTTATCCTGTTTGATTGCTCCAGAGAAGCAAAACAGCTTAGAATGCATAGATTGGTGATATCATCCCCATTTCTAGAGGGTTTCTCAGGGGTTTGTAGGCATAGCAATGACCTCGAATGGTGACAGCTCAGCCATCCAAGCCCAGCAGAGGAGTTCCCTCAGTCTTGTCAGTGACAGTGAGCTACGTGGGATGCAGACGTGTGCCTCCTCTCCCGGCTGAGTGCCAGCCTGGGGCTGCATGATCCTGTTACAGAGAGTGCAAACTGCTGTCCCTGACAGAAAGCATTCCCTGGGTTAGAGATTATTTTTGGATGTACTCAGCCATTTTAACTAAACCAGGTATTTTAACAATTCTGAACAGCCTCCTCCAAATTTTACCACAGGAGAGATCATATTTCAGTATAGATGTCTCCATGCAGGGGAGTTATTTTTTTGCTTAATCACTGAGTAAAACTGGTTTTGCTTCAATAACCTGCATGCAGATCATTAAGAGGAAGCTCTCAGTTTGGCTTCAAGCCCTTCCATGAAATCCAGGCTTGCTCCAGGGAAATCAGCTGAGACCCTAAGCAGACCCTAATTCATAAAGGGATTTACCACGCCACCAAAATCAGCTATGTAATAGCTTTTTAAAATGTAGGTTATGTATGTGTATATATATAAACCTAAATATATATATTTTTTTATATATATATATATATATATATATAAATGTAAACAAAAAACATTAACTAGCCCAGACTTTGGACACATCTCAAGATACAGAGAGAAACTATTAAAATTTCTAGATATACCCATCTAGGAGCATTTAAATACCTTTAAATCCCACAGACATACTGCCAGGTGCTTTGAAACATCATTATGAATGTGACTCAGCATTGTAAATGTTGCTGTTACCTCAAACTCAGCAATCATGGCTAATGGCTGGCTGTAAAATAACTGTCTTGTTAGTCAGATTTAGCATATAATTCCCTTATGTAGTGTTTGTGGTTGCAACTGTATTACCAAAGGCAAACACCAACAAAGGCAGTGATGACAGAACAAAGCCATTACTGGGAATAGCTATAAAATGAATGAAATCCTTGTACTCATACTTCTCCCAATTATTGCCTAGCAACAGGCACTCCACAAAAGCTAGAAAATGCAATTCAACAAGACTGTCACTATCAGCTACTCCCTTCTGAGCCCTTTACACCTGCACCTTACAGTGTCCTCAACAGCCTTGAAGAAGCAGAACAAAACCATTTTTGATTATTAACTTCATTAAAGGAACTCAGTCCAAGCAAAAGGACAGGCTTCAGGCACTAACCATGTGGTTAGTGGTTTAGGTAGCTTTTAAGGTGGTTTAGGTAGCTTTTAAGTATCTTTGATAAACAAGCAAAAGATCCTTAACTCTTTTTCTAGACATTTTTTGCTATATTTCTGAAGCAACGAGGAGAAAGAACCCAATCAGAAACAGCAGGGCACCATTCTTAGAAAGTAAGCTGCAGCAGGACAGAAAAGCTGGTTTCTGACACCTCGCAGTGCTGGTCACAGCACTATTAAGTTACTTGGCACAGATGAGATTTATTCCTCTGCCTTCATCAGTTCAGCTTCCAGTTCTTTCACCTCTTTTCCTACCTTCTAGATGTCACTTTTTCTGTTCCTTCTCTTTCACACAAGCTGTCCCGGTTGTGTCCAGTCTTTTAAGTGTATAAAACTGTCCTTAAATCGATGCCTTGCAGCCAATTTTAGTGCTAAGTTGAGGTTGGTGGGAAGCCAGGGAGCCTGTCTGAGCACGGAGCCTGACCTTTACCGTGCTCACAGCTTCCTGCAGGGCAAGGATCATGCTGCAGGTACCCTTATTTTAAGTACTCCCCTCTCTCTGTGCAAGCCCTCTTTTTAATTATTTTTCTTTTTTTTTTTTTTGTACGTAAAAATCAAATAACCTCTCCGACAATTAGGGACACATTTCCTCCCTTAATCACTTTCATGCGAGGAATTTATATAAATTAGCACTCAATTAACACCTGCTCTGTAGTTTTAGTTCACAAACGATGGGGCGATGTTTAAATACAAACACTAGAGGTGGATTAACCTCTCGAGGATCGCTGTGCTGACAGACTCGCAGGCACAGAGAAGGGAGAGAGGAGGCGGCTGAGAGCCCACACGCAGCCCAGCTGCGCTACTTTCGGGCTTGGGGTGCTTTTAAACAATAGGCGAGGGTTGCCAAAGTATAATTAAGATCTTTAAAACACTACAATGTTAGTTTAACATGTAATTAGGCATTGAAGCTGGTGATTAAAGGGATACAAATCACCTAACCTGCCAGCAGGATCTGCTGCTGTTCTGGTGAAAACACCACAGTTGCATTTTTTTCATCCATGTAAATAGCGCCAATGATAAACGCAAACAGCACAATATTAATATTTACCATATTCTTATCATGTTCTTTCCACAAGGCCAGTTTTGTTACTCAGTTTATGACTGTTCAGACACATCCATGAGCAGTGCCACTGCTCCTGACCGAGCTCCGTGCAGGAGCGGGGTGTGGGTCGCCCCGGGGCTGGGAGAGGCGGCCCTGGGCACGGAGGGAGGGCTGGCTCGGGTCTGCGGCTGGGGGGATTTAAATCGCTTTTAAACCTGGCTCTCGAGTATCTGTGCACAGCCATAAAAGCAGTACCAGAGTGTTATCACTACAGAGGCAATTAGCTACAAACAATTAGTAAATTAATTAAGCAAGGAACTTAGAACCACAGAATGGTTTGGGCTGGAAGGGACCTTAAAAATGACCTTCATTCAACCCCCTGCCATGGGCAGGAACACCTTTCACTATCCCAGGTTGCTCGGGGCCCCATCCAGCCGGGCCTTGGACACTTCAGGGATGGGGCAGCCACAGCTTCTCTGGGCAAGAATTTCCTTGAGATAACAAAGCGGGATTTAGGGACGTTCAAGCATATTGCAGCGGTCCTTCCTCGCTGCTCCCTGGCGGTGCTATGGGCAGAACACCTGCTTTTCTGTTCAGAAGCTGGCGACGCCTTCAGTTCTGCTCGTTCTCCTGCGGAGCCGGGGACGCTCCCGGCAGCGGCAGCGCTGAGCCGCGGCCGCTTCCCCCGGCGGCGGGCCGGGGCTGGGCCGTGCCCACGGCCACCCCAGCGCTCCGGGGCACAGCAGGGACAGAGCCGGGACACAGCAGGGACAGAGCCGGGTCGGGCGGCCCAAAGCAGCAGCGGCCGCGGGAGCGGCGGCGCCGGGCGCCGGGCGGTCCCAGCGCTGCCCGCGGGGGATCCGCTGCCCGCGGGCACCTGCCCAAGTCCGGCTCCGGCCCTGCAGCAGTGTCCGGGCACGCCGGGCTGCGGAGACTCTTATTGTGACAGCGGCGGGGGCCGGGGACAGGCAGGTCCCGCCGTGTCACCGCTGGCTGCACATTAAAGCCTCCGGTCTCGTACCGCCGCGCAGAGGGCGGCTATGACAGCCCGGGCCAGTGAATGACCGTCCCTTCCCAAAATACCGGCCACGGCCCAGGTGACAACTCCTAGGCTGTAGGTAAGGTGCTTGTTTGGGCTTTGTTCCACGTCACTTTTTACTTGGAAGCTGGCTAGGGAGGTGGCGCGAGGGACTGCAGAGCGCTGGGAATGCTGAGGTGACACCGCACCTTGAGGGTGCGGCGGTGTCAAAGGGAACGTGGGCGGCAACAGAGCCAAAAAATGGGTTTGAATTTAAACAGGCAAACTGTCCCTTTTACTACTTATTGTTTTCATCTTGTAAGGTCAAAAGTCTCTCCGGATTTATTTTTTTCCCTCCCACATCGAGGTGGAATGATTTGAGGAAAACAAGGCTTATCGCTTGCTGTGAGAAGTGACGCCGTGCATCAGAGCTTGGCTGAGTGCAGTGTTCTAGAAAACAAAGTAAAGGCTGGTTGCTGTCCACAGCCTGTGGTGCGGTGAATGTACAAATCTGTGCACAGGTAGTGATAAAAAATGGGATAAAGACAAGACTTAACGAGTTTTCTGCACCAGTGAATGAGAACATAGTGTGGACATGCTCCAAAAATTTGAGCCAGCTTCAAATTCCAAGAGTATGACAAGGGAAAAGTTAGGGAATTTTTATTACAAGGCATCTGTTTAATTACAGCTAATTCACAACTAATATTGACGATTACCTTGAGGAAATGAAAGCCTTGAATCTTTAAAATCAGAGCAACGTCTCCAGTTATCTCCCCCCATGGGAATTTATGACCTCGTGGAGCCCTTCTCCAGGCCCTCCAACGAGAGGAATACAATATACTGGGTATATATAGCAGCGAAACAGCTGATCTCGGTGGGGCAAGATTACAATTTTTTCCAGCACATGTAACTGTGGGGATTTCAGTTCTCTCTTTTTTTTTTTTTTTTTTTTTATTAGTGGCTTTATGTTTATTTTGGGGGATTATTTATTCATCCTGGAGCTGAAGTCATTTGTCCATTTTAACAAGCTTGCTCAATGAAACTTTCCTGGGTTTTAAATCGATAGAAAGCCCAGGTTTAGATATCAAGCACCTGCAAAATAAATGCAGGACTCTGAGCAGCTCAGCTTGCCCTACCCTATCTTGCAGCTCATGACATTCTGGCGATTAATAGCAAATCTCAGGAAATCACCTCAAACAGAGAAGCACAGTCTTTGGCATTCTAATCCCAAATCTCAGTTGGATATTAAAAGCTCTGACTTCAAAACCAGTTAGAGAAGAAATTAGGAGATTTGGTTTCGAAAGGTTAGTTTTAGACTTAAAAGAAAGCGAAACTTTCATGCTTCCCTGTGGTATGAGGAATTTCTTGGCACAAATAGCTAGTTCTGGGGAATAGTAAATTTAGCATTTTGACAGGGCACAAACCAGCAGGATCCAGGGATTTTTAGTTAAGATGATACATGGGAAATCACCTTGCTTAGCAGTAGTATCTGTGGTTATCTGTAGACTTAGGCAGGTGGTAAACCAATTGCTGTTTCCTTTAGAATTTACTGGGCTCTGGCATATAAGACAAGCACGGTGAGCACTGCACCTGAGCCAGACAGACTGCGTGGCTTGTTATTGTAACCCAAAATGTTCATACAGTTCCGGGACAGCTCTAACAAATCCAAAATAACTTTATTTTAAGTTCAAGCTTTAATGTAGTTGAACTTTAACTTCATACTCCTTGGATTGCTGATGACTGCTCACAACATAGTATTTTTGTGATTCAGCTTGTGACGTACAATTTATTTTATCTGTATTGTCTTCCTTAAGGGAAAATCCACTCCAAGAAAGCCTCTATTCTCCAAGGCAAGGGTTCCATTCTATCCAGGAGCCCGGCCAAGAAAACTTTTGTGGCCTACCACCTAGCTTTTACCAGCCACCTA
The DNA here is from genome assembly GCA_013397755.1 of Cnemophilus loriae. Lineage (NCBI taxonomy): Eukaryota > Metazoa > Chordata > Aves > Passeriformes > Corvidae > Cnemophilus > Cnemophilus loriae. The sequence continues at coordinate 963,590 of VZTF01002331.1, read as the reverse complement.
TCCAAAGCCAATTATCACCAACAAAAACCCAGGACAGCCGTGAATCCTCTCCTATGAGTGTCCCTAATCTCCCATCCGTTTCCTCTATGTGCCAACCAACCATGTTTAACTACGAACGTCCAAAACACTTTATCCAGTCTAAGAATGTGTGTCAAGGGCAACAGCAGCCTCCAGGACCTGCAGCCTCTACAGAGTCAAGCAGAGAAATCAAACAGTCCTCCATCCTCATACAGCCTCGTAACCCCAGCGGGCAGAAATTCTCCTCCTCGTCATCGCTGAGCTCTTCAATCACGCTCTCCTCGCCTTCCTGTAGTGCCCCTAAGGAACCCACATATCCCATCACACCTGCATCTGCACAGTCTCCTGCTAGCTCATCATCCGGGCAGAGGCTTCTCTCCATGCCTAACCAATCCCCCGCAGCCTTCCTGTGCTCAGTGCTCCCCTCGCAGCCCGACTATAACAGCCCAGCTCCTTCTCCCATGGAACCTCAGTAAGTACACACAGGCTTCTAACCTGCCCCTGCTTCCCTCCGGCCCGGCCTGCCCCGAGCACTGACCATCCCACACCCAACCCCCCGGTAAAGCACCGGCCTGGCCGAAGCCGACGGCACAGCTCCCACTGAATTCTGTGTCCAAGGCAGGACTCTGCACGGGTCGGGTGAGGAGGCTGAGTGCTTGCCCTTGTGTGGGAGAGATGGGTGTCCACCAGGAATTAAACTGCACAGGCTGCTGTGTGGGTTTGCTGCAGTTGGTTTGAATTGTTTCATTTGATTTGACAGAAATCTCTTAAGGTTATTCAGAACAGAAGACAGGCACCCATCTCAAATTAATTTCTTTCCAAAAACATGGCTTATGAACAGGGAGACAGGGGGAAGGCAATAGTATTCCCCACATTTAACAACTTAGAGATTCCTAGTAAGTCTCGGAAATATTTTCAAGTTCCAGATCATGATGTGGATCTAAACTTACCTACAATACCCTTCTCATTAATGATACATGTGAGAGAAAGGCAGCCTCTTGAAAATTTTACCCCTTTAGGCTAAAGACTAAATTCTTTCCTGAATATGTATTATATCATTTTGCCTTTGGGCTGCAATCCAAATATCTCCCAAGGTCAGTGAGATCTCAAAGGGAGCTGGGCCTTGCCTTCTCACCAACTTGTATTCCTGCCAATATCAGCTGGAGGTCCTGGGGAAAGTCAGGGTAGAATACGCACAAAGTGAGATATTGGAAAGTTGATAGGGGCAGGGGCTCCTGCTGACTTGGATATAAATCCAGGTTTAAGTGTCAGTTTGCATTCAGGAAATCAGAATATTTCTGTCTGTTTTCTGAATCACAGCACTGAGGGAAGGGGAAAGGTAAGATGGGGTGGGTTAACTGGAGAGCGTTTCCTAAAATCCTGCAGGAGTGGGGGGGTTTTGGGACACACCTGGAGTGACTGCTGGGGTTTATGTTTGTAGTGTGGGGTTGTTTGTTTCCATAGCAAAGGGCTTGGGTGCCTCACTGTGCTTTTCATACAAGCTGCTCTTAAATGTAGCACCCAGTGGGTTGAGGAATTATTTTCCCAATCACGCTACTACTGGGCAAACAGGGACATGAGATGTATTCATCTGCTGGGCAAATCACTGAAGTCTGTAAGTTAAAACTCTCATTACGTTATTAAGTCCAAGCAGTGTTGGGAGCATTCCAGAATTATAACCCTTCTACTCTACTCTAGTCAGCAGAACAAATTCCCAAACAACAGGAGGAAAAAGATTTGGAATAGAAATAATTTCTGAACACAAGTGCAGCATAGGAGGCCCCGCTGCAGGTCACAAACCGGGTTAGAGCCTGTCAGCACAGAGTGCTCTGACCTCCAGCAGATGTTTGCAACCCGTTCTGATGGATGCTCCTCTTCTCCCAGCATCTTTCAGAATCAAATGTGCTCCCCAGCTCCAGGAGCTGATCGTAGCCCTCGGCTGTGGACTGCAGGGTCAGGCTGTGAGGGGCCACTGCAGGGTGTAGGGATGCTGAACGAGTGTTGTGGGAGGACACTCAGTGACTTGGCTGCACCATGATGTTTCTTCCCCTTAAGGTTTTGATACTCAATTACCCGACTTGGCCTGTTCATCTCCCAGATGCTTTGTGGGTTCATTTGAACCACAGTTTTTATGAACCACAGTTTTTAGGAGCCAGACTCACACTTCTGTGTGTGTTCTGTGAAGCTGTAGCAAATAATCCAGCAGGCCTGCGGGAATAACTTTGTTTTCTCTTCCTGCACGAGTAGTTACTCACAGCCCATGTATAACAAACAAGCCAGCATCAACTCTATGCAGAAGACATCAGACCAAGAAATTCGAGGAACAAAAGAGGCCCTCATTCAAGACTTGGAAAAGAAACTCAGATGCAAAGACAGCCTTCTCCAGAACGGCAACCAGGTAAGGGATTAAAGAACTCTTGGTGGTGCAAGCAGGGATGCAGAGACTGCTTCTACTACCCAGAGGCTGGAGCCTCCAAACTGAGCTAAAAGCAAAAGGAAATGCAGGAGTAGCACTGCCCAAACACCTTTACTCAGAACCTCGACAGACCCCACGAGAGTAAAAGCCATTTATGACCAGAATATTATTTCAATGTGAAAAAAAAAAGAACATGTTTAGAGCTGTGGCACAAATTTGAGCTCTCTTCTGGGGATCCTGCTGAACATCACATCCACAGACAATTAAAAATCCAAGGAGAATGCCTCAGTTCTCCAGACATGACTACAACCTGATTTTCAACACTGGGGTTAATAAACCTCTCAAAATCATTAGAACCTGAGGAAAAATGGGAATATTTGAAAGTTCATTCTAGGGACCACCACCAAATGGGGTAAATTTTTTCTTTTTATATGAACAACAATAAATGAAAGAAATTATATGAGCTTTTATCATAAAGTCTGTCTCTTATAAGAAGGCCTCTTAGTCTCAGTACTTATTTATTTATTCTGCAGAGGGACACAATGGAATCTCCTTTACCAAGAAATCCAAATCTGGGAGGTAAATTTGCTTACCAGTAGGGAAGCCCATTGCAGCAAGCTAGACCAGGCAGGTTTCTAATGTGGGAACCTTTCTGCTGGCTGCAGGCAGACTGGTAAAAGCCCAGTGTTTAAAGTTTCCATCTTCTTTCCCCTGAAGTAGAAAGGAGTATTTTCATTATCATCAGTGAGAACAGGTTTGTGTCATATATGTAATTTAAAATACTGAACAGGCAAACAAATAGGTCAAATCTGACTTAATATGCCCCTAACGGGAATGTCCTATGTGCTGTAAGAAAGCTTGTCATAGCAAGTCAGCTTTTGTTCCCATAGGAAGCCAGGTTAAAAATAAGGCTTATGCAATCACCACTGCGTCCTCCTCCCCTCGTCCTCCAGCAGCGCCTGAGCCAACTGGCCAATCTCAGCCACACTTGATACACACGTAAGGACCTCAGGGATATTCAGCTCTCACAGGTTTTGCTGAAGGTCTCGTGCTCTCTTCTAAAGAAAAGTCCCACAAGGCTCCCAAACCTTTCCCCACTCAGCAGTAGACACATGTGTGTGTGTACACAGCAGAAACTCAGTCAGAGCTTGTCCTCATGGCACAAAGTCCAAACCCGAGTTAAACTTTGTGGGCAGCGAAGCGTCAGGTGTTCTGGTGCTCAGGGCAGTAACATACTTTTCTAGAGTAACCCAAATGACAGAGCTTGAATTTAACTCTGCTCATTTTTATCCCTGTGTGCCACATCCAGATGGTAGGAATTTACTGTGTCATGTCTGAAACCTGTCCTTGCCTCTTGTCCAGACAGCTCACAGCATTTCACCCCACAGATGTGCTGGCATAAACCTCCCCAGTGCTTTCAGGGGCAGTGGTGCTCCCCTCTGGCTGTCCCTGCTTCTGGTGTGGCTCTTGCTTTTTTGGGAGCATCCATCATGCCTCTAGCTCCACAGCTGAATGACTTGGGAAGTTTTCCCAGCCCCAACAGAAAGGTACCCTGGGACTTACTCTGGCTTCTGAGGATGATGCCATCAGCTACCCATAAATAATCCCAGCAGAGAAAGAGGAGGAGTGGAAGGCCACAGATGGCATTAGGGAGGCTTTGATGAACAGGCAGTTTAATCTTTTGTGCATTTCAGTGCTGTATATATTGAGGCTGACTTCAGTTGGCATCACAGACTGCAAACCCTCTGGGCCAGACGTGGGGCTTCTGGTCAGCTCCTGCTTCCATTGACAACATCCTGAATTTGTGGCATATTAACGTGCTCTTAACAAGCTGATCTGAAATAGTAAATGGACTTGTGACTAGAATTCCCCTCCACTCTGCTTTCAGAGATTGACTTATGAAGAAAGGATGGCTCGCAGGCTGCTCGGACCAGTGAATGCTGCCTCTGTGCTGGACACACAGGGTGAAGACAACGTGCAGAATGCACAGGTAACTGGGGACCTGTCTCTAGAGCAAGCATTTCTGTGATTGTGCTGTGACCTGCTTGTACCTGAACAGGGCAGAGATGGGGTTTATTTGGTGCCAGTGCAGGTGAGGGGATGGCTCTCAAAGGCAGAGCTCTGCATGGCAAGGGTTTTGGAGTTTTGCAGGGTGATGGCAGAGGGGGAAAATTTAAGCACCATTCCCTTGCTGTGCCTGATCTGTAGGAATGACCTCTCCAGGGAGGAATTACAACAGCTGCTGCACAGCACAGTGCCCAGTGCCTGTGACAGGCAGGGAGCAGCACCATGAGGGAGCCAGGTACCCACTCCCAACAGCCTGAGTGCAGGCTTGGCCAGGACAACAAGATTCACACCTGTCACTGTTCGGAATAAGTGACATTGGCTTCAAGAGGTCATGGCCTTGGGCTGGGGTTGGTTGGGTTTTAGCCCTTCCAGGAGGCTGAAAGCATTAAGAGAATGCAAAGGAGTTATTTCAGCAGCCCACATGCTGATAGACAAGAATCTATTACTGCTGTCGTTTTCCAAAGTGTTTTAGTTGGAGACTTGCATCATTTGTCGGTTATTCAGGCCAGTTAGAAGCTCTCTTTGGCACTTCTGTGCTCAAAGTTAGTGGGAATGTCCGTGGTATGGCGCTGGGCACTTGTGCAGAAAGAAAACACCCCTCCTGCTGCAGGCAGCAGAGAGCCAGGAGCAGGCACACTCCTGCCAAAGTGCACTCAGCAAAACTCCTCCGTGGAACAGACACTTTAGATCACAGCAAAGGAGCAACACACAGCTTGAGCTCTTTCTCCCCAGCAATCACCTGGCAAGAGCAGGAAAGAAGGGAAAATTATGAATGTCAGAGAGCAAGGGAAGCCTCATCTTTTGCAGAGAACAAGGAAATATTCAGTCAAGACAGGATGACTGACAACTTTTCAGCATGTGTGAAATGCTGCTTTAAAAAAAAGAACATTGGAAGCAGAGATTGGCTTATGTTTGGGACATCTTACTCCCATTGTTCAGTCTTGTTTTTAAATATTGTAGTCACTAATTCATTCAGCCTCGATTCCTCAAGAACTTAACTACAGTCAGTCCACGTAACAGGTCATTAGAATCATCAGCAACTTCATCACTACAGCATCATTTCACAGGACAAGTAATAACTGTACAGACCTTGTGTAAATGAGCAGATACGGGCAATTGCCTTTAGACTCCACACTGAACTCAGCCCAGCAAAACCCTCATTCATGTAATATTTCCCCTGAACTTAACACTGCCTCTGTGCTTGAAGATTAAACCCAGGCTTAAATGTTCCACAGGACTGGGCTGCAGAGCACAGAACCAAACATTGGAATGGCTCAAAGCAAACACTCCAGAAATTTCCATGCAGCGTTCGCTCTCTCTGACTCCATGGCTAAAACGAGTCGCTGGCACTAAACTCAGTCGCATTTTCCAAACATCCAAGCTCCTAACAGGAATCAATCCTGGGTACTTTAGCAGATTTAGTCATGTGATTGGAGAGTTGTCAGCGAGCTTAGCTGGTGCTGTGATCTAGAAAGAAAAGTATTTTCCAGCTCAGCATGTGTCCATCGCTGTTGGTGCCATATTTAAGTGGGCACAATACAAGGCTCTTGCCAGCGATTCCACTTCTATTCCTGCTGTGGGGAAGGACACACTGTACTCAGCTCTCGGTTTAGATACTGCCAGGAGTCCTGCTCCTCTCTAACAAAGGTTATGGGCTGGCAGAAAGCTTTGTGTGCCAGACAAAGAAGCTGCTGCACCCATCACCTGGGCAGCAATGAGAAGTTCTGCCACGGCAAAGCCTTTGGTGAACACAGAGTGTGCCAGGTCCTCATCCAAGTTCCCCTGCCTTCTGTCCCAGTGATGTCTGAAGTAGATTCATCTTGTTTTTAAGCAGCAGTCAGGATATGAACTTAAAATGGCTTCTCCTTCAGCCCACAGATAAATCTTTCTAAGTGAACTCACCTCTCCTCTTTTTTTCCCAAGCACCAGAATGCAGAAAACATCAGGCTGCAGGTTCCTACAACACATGTAAGGTAAAGCATAAACTTGTGCTGTGCTATTCTTCGAGATCTTATTTCAAATATTTCTAGACAATATTGGTTTAATCTCACTACTTATCTCTTTTGCTAAAGTAGTAATTACTAAATTCAGTCCCTTTTGACTAAAAGCTACTATTTGTGGATGGGTGATGATGCCTATGATCTTAATCCAGTGAATTCTAAGCATAGCACTAGAGGCTTAAAAACTCTGTGCACCTTGGGAAATATTTTGTATTCTAGAAGATTAATTTCTAGTCAGAGAAATATAAATATTGAAATGAACATACATTATGAAAATGAAACACAGCCTACATTTCTCTTGTCAATTCTTTTGGATATTAGGCCGTAATGAGGGTTGTGCTTCTGTGTTGAATTGAACAACTTGAGCAAGAGAAGTGGCTGATCAAAAGTCATGACTTACAGTGGAAAAACCAACCAGAACTGTAGTGTTGGATTCCTGAAATTGTTCAGGGACTCCAGCTGCAATCAGAGCTTCAATGTCATTTGTGCTATGGTAGCTTTTAAACCATTAACTGTTCTTTGTCCCATTTTCAGGAGCAGACCATCCTCAAGAGGTGACGATCGTGGACATGACTCAATCCAGGAAAAGTTTTTCCAGCCACGTTTTACACAAGTGCCTGAAGATGTAGTGATCGAGGAGGGGCGGTTCTGCAGGCTCGACTTCAAAGTAATGCCAACCTCTCCCTTCCAATTCCATTCCCTCTTGGGGTGTGGGGCATGGAGAGAGGTCTCTGCAGTGCCTTTGCACTGTAATAAGCCAGAGCACTAAATGCAGATGGTTCAGGGTCTCCCCAGGCTATGGAAACCAAGAAATAGGAGATGGCTAAATAGTTCAGCATTTTCCCTTGGAAAATGTAAATTGAATTAGCTGCATAAGAATATGGTTAAAGCTAAATAGTGGTAAATATAGATCACTACCAAATGTCTCTTGGGAAGAATGAACACTAATCCCCTGCTGAAAAAAGGCTTTTTGGCAGGGAACCTTGTGCTTTGCACAGGGACTCCACTACCTCGGTGGACACACGTCCAGTGAGGTCTGTGTAGGACTCACCTCCCTTTAATGAGTCTTCCCTGAGGTAACTGTGCCCTTGCTGGAGCAGACAAGCAAGGAAATGCCCTAAATAGAAACAAAACTCAAGAACGGCCTGAAACTGCACGGCAGCTGTACCAACCCTGGGGTGAGAAGGGGCCCTGCTCTCCCTCACAGGCTTGGGTTTTCCTAAGGACTGCCAATCTCTTTACTTCAGTAAACTCTGGCCAGACTCACACATGACCTTTAGCCATCTTCCTGCAAGTTTGCCTAAACTTCTGAATGCCATGGAGAACCTGGAGCTCGCATGTGGGACAGCTGATTTACAGCCACTGTCAGTTATGGGTGTCAGCACTGCTGCTGTGATAGCTGTGGGAACGAAAGGCTGAACCCACAATGAGCATCTTGGGCCTGATCAAAGCCACTCTACTAGAAGGGAACAGCAGGGGGTTGCAGGAACAGCATCTACTGTCTCGTAGCTAAAGCTTGTCTTTCCACAGCACTCCACTGTGCAACATCACATTAACATTCAAAACTAGGCAACACTATACAGTTTTGCAGTAGAATCATGGTTTGATCACCTATCAGCATCAAACTCCCTGTAGTATTGGAGGGATTTTATTCTCTTACAGGTGTTTAACCCTTCACTGCTCTCCTCTCCCTCACAGGTTAGTGGGCTTCCAACCCCAGATGTGATGTGGTACCAGAATGGAAGGATGGTTCATCAGGATCAGTTCCATAAAATGATAGTGTCAGAAAAGGGATTCCATTCGTTTATCTTTGAAGCAGTCAAGTCAGCTGATGCAGGGACATACGAATGTGTGGCTGTCAACCGTGCAGGAGAAGCATCTTTCACAGTAAAAGTGGAAGTAATTGGTAAGACTGAGGGCACTGATAATTCCCTGGCCACACAGGGAAAGTCTCAGTAATCTAATGCTTTCCTCCCTGTGCTTGGGACATAAAACAAATAAGAAGCAGAGGCAGCACTCCACATATTCAGGCTTAAACAATAAAAACCAATTGATCTTTTCCAAGACTATTTTAATAACTATATCTAGGATGCCATATCTCTTCAAACCACTTCTATCAGGGTATTCAGATATAGTGAGACATCCAGAATTTAATTTAATTAATGTCATTAATTTTCCAGGATTGATAAGATACGTTAATTGACTCTCCTTCTAAAGTGGAATGTGTTTACTACACCCCCCTGCTCATGGGAATTGCCTGCAGGCTAAGGAGATGCAGTGAAGAGCACATGTCCTCCTGAATTTAGCATCCTGAAATCTTAAAAAACAAGCATGACATGAGCATTCCGCACTTCCAGTAACTCCTCATCTCTCCTCTTTAATTTAGCAAAAGAACATCACATGCCTCCAACTTTCATCTTCAAGCCACAAAGCAAAAAGGTTTTTGAAGGAGACACAGCCAGACTCGAATGCCAGATCTCTGCCATCCCAACACCTCGGATTTACTGGAAAAGAAACAACGAAATGGTACAATATAATACAGACCGAATAAGGTATCCTACTGATGAGTTGGCCATTGGTGTGTTAGAAAACAACAACCAGTATTTGTTAAATCGAATGTAAATGGGCTGGTCTCTAAAAGCAGCAAGCTGGAAAGCTGGATCTGCCCCTCGTGTGTGACACAGGGGGCGCAGGCCCATGTGCTGGCCAGGCACGGTGCTGACAGCCTTGTTTTGAGGGCAGAGGGAGAGCTGTGCCCAGCTGCTCCCCTGAATGCCAGCAGCAGTAGAGGGCCCACGGAGAAGCACAGCTTTAGGACTGAAATGTGCAGTGTGGGGCTACAGAATGGTCTTGATGCCACCTGCATGGTGCCAGGATGTGAATCACTGGTGGCTCTAACACAGATGCAGTGTTCACGTCTGAACAGCTTGCAGTGCCCCGCAAGAATTGTTCTGGGGCTTTCTCAGCTCCTCAGCGTGTAAACTGACTCTGATTTCTCTCCCTCCCCCTCAAAGCACTTAGACATTAACACCTTCCTTTTTCAGCTTGCTCCATGACAATACTGGCAGGATTTGCCTCCTGATCCACAATGCAAGCAAGAAGGACGCTGGCTGGTACACCGTGTCTGCTGTCAACGGGGCAGGGGTGGCCACGTGCCACGCCAGGCTAGAGGTTGCAAGTAAGTACCAGGTCCCAGTGCCACGGAAAGTGCTCTTGTATCCAGAACTGGTCCCCAAGATTAACCTCATGAAGTTCAGACTGCTGGGAGGATTTATTTCCTAGACAAAAAGTAACTATCCTAGGAAAAGCTCTTTTGTTTCGTACGGGACACTGTGGTGTGTCGTTCTGCACTGTTAAAGACTACAGTTGCATTGACACCAAGCAAGAGGGTGAATATAAATCTCTGCTGTCTGAGATATGGGTTTGTCTGCTAAATTCTTCCCAAGGGCTTGCTGGTTTATATTGCAGATAAAAAGCAATAGGGTTGCTCTACCATGAGTCTTTCTACACTCTGGGAAGGCACTGAAAGAGGCTTTCTCTCTCTCTTCCAGCACATGCAAATAAGCCACTTCCAGCCCCAAAGCAGTTACGGGTTCGACCAACTTTCAGCAAGTACTTGGCTCTTAATGGAAGAGGACTGGATGTGAAACAAGCTTTCTCACCAGAAGGGGAGTTTCAGCGTTTGGCTGAGCAGTCTGGACTGTATGAAAGTGATGAACTTTAGCTGGAAATGAAGAGGAAAACCTCACACCTATGAGAGACGGTTACAACATAGATGCAGTTAACTGGTGATTGCTCTAATTAGCAAAATACCTACTTACATATTTTTACTTTGACCCTTGCACATTCAGCTGTTCCTGTTTTACCATGTTAGATTTTATTTATATGGTTTGGTGACTATAACCATTAACTGAGTATAGCATTTTAACTAGAAAGCCTAAGAAAGCAGGTTAATTAGTTTTTACAAGTGTGGGCGGGCTTAGTTCCACCTGTGCTTGGTTACATGCTAAGGTAGCTTGGTTTGTACTGCTTCTCTAATATCACTCGTGATAATATCAGAAGTCTGTACTGTCTGAATACTAAAACCAAATAGATTAGAGTGTTTTTATGCAAATAAATTAGAGGCAAATAAAATTTTAAATAACCAACATCAGCTGTGACTCTTCCTTGCTTCGTTTGTTAAAAGCAGCTTTGGCATCAGCTGCAGCCTGGGAAAGAGGGATTCTTACCCTCCTAAGGCTTCCACTTGTCCCCTCCCCTGTCTGCTCCCACTGTCATTTGTCACCTGACATCTATAAGATATTTAGCATAAACTAAATGCCGACACCCTATTAACACTACACCATGCCAGTGAGGCAACATCGATATTTCTTCTCCTTGCACACTTGACCCAAAAGCTGCCCTCTATAATATGAATCATTAAGGCTATCATGTTTTCCCTCCTTTAATCAAGGAGTGGTTGCAACTTATCTTGCTGTTGACTCTCAACAAGCTGTTGATTTGAATCACCCATGTGCTTTGTGTGCTGCTGTTCACAGACACCTTGTTCAAAACAGTATTAAATACCATGGAATACGATTTTGCTGAACTCCAACAAAGCAAAACTGGAGACTTTTCAACTGTACTTACTATAAGAAAATTTGTTGGGGTTGATCTAGCCTGAACTCCTCATCGAGGTGCACAGCCAGCAAACCTCTCAACCATCTTCCAGAACAGAAAAAATGAGGCCTCGGCTTCACCCTGCACTGCTGTACCATGAAATAACCCCCCAAATCTGAACTGCATAACACTGGCTATTAAACTCCCAACAAAATCCTGCAGCTCTACCACCACCCTTCTCCTCTGGGCTGCCCAAGTGATGAAATACACTGAGATAACTCCCCTGTTGCACACTTGAAGGTGGAGCTGATCAGATGCAAACCAGTACCCAGCGTGCCCATAGGCTCCACTGGAAGGTTGGAAAGTCTGCATCATTTCTCTGACAGATGTCTCTACACACAAGTCATGGAATAACTGAGGTGACTCCCCCTCTTTACGAGCAACCACTGTATCAGCTGTACCTCATTCAGTACTCACTCCTTACATCATCCACACATCATCCACCCAAAAATTCCCTTCACTGGAAATGGCTCTCAATTCCCAGCAGCACGACTTAGTGACAACTGGAAATGGCAGAGCAAAGTTAGAAGCTGTCGTCACCCTCTAAATTCAGCCTGTGAGCGTCCCCTCCTTGCCCCTTCTCTTCAGTGATGCTCAGTGTGCTGAGCACAGACGTGCTCCCTGAGCAAAGCCATGTCCCACCTCTGCCTGGAGCCCTCCTCCTCTGAGGATGACAGGAGCAGTTCTGGGAGCTGATCTCTGGAGGGCAAGGCTTTCCTTGCGGATATGTTCTGTCAGAGAGCAAACAAGTGAAGAAGCTCCCAGTGTTAGTTCAGAGCAAGCCTGCCTCGTGGTTCCCCTAAAAACCGTGTGCTAAATGTTGTGCTTTCAGCTGAAGAAAGGCAACCAACTCCTTCAAATGAATTTGGGGAAATTCTGGGTACAAACAATGCTGATACTTCTGAATAATCAGCCTGGGAAAACAATAGGCCAGCTAATTGCTGCATCACATACTCAATATGAGACTTGGTCTGGAAAAAGGCTTCAGTAAGAAACATTTTCATAGTTTGCAAAGGGATCCCTAGTGGATGGACTCTGCTGGGACAAATGTTATCACAACACAACATTAACCCTCCCAAACAACACCAGCCATATTTACTACAAGAATTTGCTGTTGAGAGTAGCCCAGGTCCACCAGCTGAAAGGAGGTAACAACACTGGACCCAGTGTATACCTTTATTTCCACACTTTTTTAGCATACTTACAGCAAATGTCATTACTGAGCTGAAGACAGGTCTGACTTCAGTCTAAGGAATCAATTTGAGCAAGTAATCCCTCCTGAACATAGAAATGTTTCTGAAAGTGCCACGATTCTACAGTCAGCAACAGCCATGAGTGCAATTAGCTGAGTTTTCCTCTTGTTTACACTGACACAAACCATGGATTTGTTTTTGTGCCAACATTAAAGATGGGTATTTGGCATGGGAAATCCACAGCAGAGAGACAGGAAGAACTGGAAATGGCAAGCTCAGCTGAGCAGAAGCACATGTTAGTGTTCCTATCTCCTCCATCATCTCTGGAGAAATCAATTATAGGAGGCCTGAATTTAAATCACATATTTATAAATTGGAATCAGGCAAAAATACTCTGGAAATGCTCTGCTTCACACACTTCATTTAGCACTGATTTAACACCATGAGACACCACGTGAACATGCCTAAGTAACAATGAACTATGTAAACCAGAGATATTTCATTTAAGGTAATGAAATAAGGTTTTAAAGTAATAAACTGCCTGGCCCATGTTGGGTGAAATCCAGATTCATAAGCAATTGCTGTTTTGTGAAGGTACTGAGCAACTAAATAAAGGCACTGGGAATATGTTAAGGCTGTATATCTCATGAGTGCTTCATGTAAAGAAAAGTGTTATTTCCAGGTCTGTCTTAAGTGGTCAGTTTTGCATGCAGAAGAACATAAGAACTAACAAGGATTAGAAAATAAAAGTTCAGGCTTACAGTTTGGGTTCCGTAAGTTGAGCTGCTTTGTTTTCCCATTTCTGAGAGATGGAAACACAGCTCCTCATTATCCCCCTGGAACCGAGATCTGTGGGCTGGTGCAGCAGTGGAGGATATATCTTCACCTAAATCAAAGCAGGAGTGTGTGGAGAAGCTGGTGTGTCTCAGGCAGAACAGCTGTGTCTCTAGAGGAACCAGAGCTGCATTAATCATATCTGTATTTGTATTTGATAGACATAAATCTATACGTATTTCTCAAGATATAATGCTAATGTGAACCTCTTCTGGATAATCAGGTGAGCTCTTACCTTTACTATGTGTGAAATCCGATTTACTGAGGCATGATGCTTCCATAAAGACATGAGGAAAGGCTGGGCACCTCAGGCATATGCAGCCACTTTTCCTCAGGTAGCAGCTGGCAAGAGAGTAATTCATTAAAAATGCAGAAATCCAGTTAGTTCAGGGAGCAGACCCAGAACCATCCTTCCCAATTTTTGGCAATAGTTGGTGTCTGGTCTGTACACTGCTTGCTGCTGGCTGTTGGAAAAGATTTCTTAGCCTTTTTCAAGGTCAAAGACTGGATTATCAGTCCTTGTTATTAGCAGTATTAGAAAATTAAGGCCTGAGGTGATTCAAAGGGATTGTTTTTAACACCAGCCCCCAGTTTTTCCCTGACACTGAGGCTGCTCTCAGCTCCTCACACTCCTCCTACGTGAGGCCCATCAGATCGGTCACATGTCATGATTAATTCCTGTGTCCTTGCCTCGTCACATGTTGCCTCTTTGTCATTGCATCCATAATCCAGGGAGCTATAAAGGCAGTAAAAGTGAGAAGGATGTTTCAGAAGTGCCTGGAACTGGCTCCATTTGCTGCTGTGGGGGTGAGTTACCCCTTGACTTTCACCTCTGTTTGCCAGCCTAGGCCAGCACTGGCTAAAGAGGCAACGAGGCAGAAGAGCCCCAGCCGGTACCTGGTTATACTCAGTCTAAGCTGTCCTACCCTGAAGAGGCTGCACAGACCAGGGCCCAGCACACCAACCCCTTTCTGGCCTTGCTGTGGCTCTGTGTCCTCCCTACCCATCATCCACCCTGTTTGCTTTAGCCTGAATCCTCGTGGAGCAGGGAAGTGCTGGGGCACAGCAGAGCCAACACAGTAAAACTGGGATGTGTGTGGTGTGTGGCACAGCACAAACCCAGAACTGCCACAGCACAAACACAAAAGGTTTGGCCAGTAAAGTCTCACATATACAGCTTGTGACAAAACATCCAAAAAGCTCAGCTTCTTCAAATCTAACCAAGGGCCTTGTGAAGTCAGTTCAGTCTTTCCTGTGCAAAATGACAGCTGGAAGAGAGGGCAGGGAGCTGGACTGGAGCCTCCCTGGCTTCTGCCTTCATTCAGGATCCATCCTTGCCCTTGCCTCCAGTATCTACTGCACTGTAAAAGTGTCTCTGCTAAAGGAAGAGCTGCTGGCTGATGCCCATGTCTATCCAGATTTCTATTTCCTCACATTCTGGTAAGTTCTTTACAACAACATGTTGTAAACATGCTGTCAGCATCTTCTTTCCTTGGATGAAAGTGTTGGCTCATATTCCCTTTCTTTGTACTCAGGATTCACAGTGTTTCTAAGCACAGCATAAATGTTCACTCTTACCTTTTCACGGGTGAGTTGCAAAGGTGGAGCTCAAAGGGAGAATTCTGTTTATAAGATTCCAGAGGAGTTTAAAATTACCTCCCCCTCCTGAACATGGGTCACGCAAATTCCAAGCTCATCTGAAAAAAATTTTGCATGTGGGCAGCTGTCTCCATTGGAGCAGCTGGGAAATCACCACAGGCAAAGAGCCTCCCTAAACTCAGCCTTTTCCTAGACCCAGTGTTAGCCAGGTATGACCTGTACAGACAGCCTGGCTGTGAGAGAGGAAGGCACTCATAGTTTTGCAGCCAAAAGCTATGAAAAAAGTAGCTACTTCTTGACTGCAGAGGAAGGCAAAATGTTCTGACCTTGATTCAAGACTGCCTTCATGACAGGACACCTAATTTAATAGCATTTTTATTTGCAAATACATCTGCTGACCTCTGGACAGAGAGTGCAAACTTCTCCAAAATTAGAGACTAGCGTTTCTAACCAGGTGCTCTGGGGCCAAATCAATGGAGACAGTGCTAAGGAAAAGGTAGGCTTTATTGTTTCCTCTATTCTTAGACACTGCTGGTTGCATTTTGAAAGTTGAAGAATACAAAAGGAGTCACAGTTGCCCCCACTGTGACTTACAAAAGCTATTTCTTCACAGGATACTGTTTTTAACATCACAGGAGTAGCAAAAGCTAGACCTATAAATAAAGAAAAATCACTAATTATGCCCGTAAAGTCATATGAAAGCTTGTTCAGGCCAGGTCACACACTGCAACAAGCAGAGTCGGCAGCAGGGCGAGAGCAGCGAGTCTTAGCAATTGTATAAAGTTGTGAGCTGGACATTTGCCCAAATGTTAAACAGAAGCAGATGTATGGGAAACAAACAAGTTTCACATCAATCTATTGGGTCACAGGCTGCATCTACAGCAAGAAGAAATATTACTGCAACTTCCCTTTGCTTTGCTGAAAGGTTTCCAGCAGTCTTTGTTGCAGTTCCATAGCTGGGGTAAGTGTGTGCAAGTACTTCTACAACATTTTTTTTCTTTTTTTAATCACTTCTACAAGAAGAGAGGTAAAAGCCTCCAGGCTGGCTGTAAACATTACTGCACAACAACCCCTGCCGTCTCTCTCCGCTCTGAAATGTGTATTTCTGTATCCTGTCTTTTTGGAAGGGCCAGAAGGAAAGTCTACTTTCAGCCAGATGTGGAACATTTTTTCCCACAAAGCTGCCTGTGTCTCTTCCTGCAGGAGTGGTGTCCCAGTCAGCCATGCTGGCTTTGTTTGTGACTTATTTTTTTCCCTTTTTCTTCCTTTTTTTTTTTTTTTTAAATCCCTCTGGTGTTGAATTTGGAGTTATCAAAGATACAGGAATGGAAGGAACCTCATCAAGGGTATCCCTCCACTGAGGACAGAGACTCAGTCACAGCTCAGAGCAACATCTCCAGCATTCCAGCAGTGTGTGGGAGTCTGTTCCTGCAGATGTTGTTCCCATCCCCAGGCAGCTGCAGTCCTTGCTGAAACCTCACTGAGCGACAACCCGAGAGGCAGAAGAACTGCACAAAGTCAGTGATTTTAAGATATTTAAAATGCTTTTATACTGGCTGAAAACAGCTGCCCTCAGGGAGGGAAGATTTTCGTAGAGCTTCAGGAAAGAGGGCACAGTAAAATGTCTGAGCTCAGCTGGTAACAGACTGTCCACACAGTTTAATTAAAACCAAAGTCCTCCCCCGCCCCTTTTTTTTTTTCCTATTTCTAGACAAGAGCAGCAGGACTGTCAATAAATGCATAAACAACGACTGCTTCTGGGCCTTTTCTCTGAACGTTTCAGGTGCTGTTCTGAGAACTGCCCAGCCGTGCTGGAGCTCTGGGCAGGCACCTCTACAAACGCCTGAATGACATCAACTCCCCTGCCTCGATTCGGGCTGCTCCGAGACTCAGCGGCGTGACCAAGGGAGCAGATCCCGAGCGCCGGCAGCATCCTGGACCTGCTCCCTCACACCGCGCTGCCTTCCCCCGACCCTTGCTCCGTTCACGCTTCAGCAGCCGAGGTTAATGCTTACCTCTCAACAATTTCTATCCCAGGCATCTATTACCTCCAGAGAAAAAAGGGTGAATTTAAGCTTTCAGGAAAAGCCCCGAATCGCTTTTCCTTGGCTCGGGCGCTCACAGCTGCCGGCACCAGAGGGCGCTTCGCTCCATCCTTGCACCAGCCGCAATTCCGGGAACGTCCTTTTTATTCCTCAATCCCTTCATACCCCAGAGACAAGGTATGCGGAGGCCGGGAGCTGTGCACTCCTAGGCAGTCACTGCTGTCTGTTCATCGCTAGGACTCGGCTGCAGGAGAAGGAAAACACGTGTCCAGGCGCCACCCGGACATGCCAAGGAAAACCCGGGGCCTGCACCCCCCAGTCCCTGTCCCAGGCAAGTTCTGCCGCTGCCCATCTCGGCTCCTTCATGACACACAGCCCCCAGCCCCCAAAGCCCCTGAATCTTAGACAAATCCTACGAGGAGTTGTATTTTAAAGCCTGTGTCCTGCATTATCGCGCTACTACATGGGTTCGGTTCTCCGTGTGTCTAATCCCAGTGTGGAGGGGCAGGGTCAGGGAGAAGGGAGCAGAGGCATTCAAAGGGTCCCAGGAGGGGATTTCCAACCCAATAGCACAGTCAGGGAACACAGGACCCCTGCCAGGGGTCACTGATTTTTGTACTTTGGTCTCCTGGCCAGGCCAAGCCATCCGCTCTCCTCTAAAGGGACCAGTTTTAAAAACTAAATCCCTCTTCCCTTCACCTCCAAAGGGCTCTTGTTGCCAGGCAGTACTCCAAGACACTTGTCCCAGAACACAGAGGTCACTGATCATCTGTTTATCCTGATTACTCAATAGCCTGACGGCAGGAAAGCAGGTGTGTGGCACCTTTGGCATCTCCAACCTTTCCTCCTCCTGGCAGCCCTCTCATATAGAGCCTCAAAACTTTTGGACACAGTTCCTCTCCCAGAACTTCCCAAAACAGCTTTCAAGCACTCCTCAACCTCGCCCCAACACCTCTGGGACACAGGACACCCTCTCCACACCCTGCCTGGCTTTTCCCTGCAAGCTATGTGCCCTGCAGTGACACAACGGCTCAGGCAAATCCGTTTGAAGAGGAAAAGCTTGGAATACTCTAGACTTGCGCTGTCTCACAACTGGTTCTCCAGTAATAAAAATTTTCCTAATATAACTGATCTTTTTGCACCCTCGAAAACATGCTGCTCCTCCATTTTGCCTAGTAGCGTTCAACACAGTTATTTTCCTCATTAAAAGCTTAGTTCAATGCACATGGATTTGCACCAGTTCCCACTACGCCACTCTTTGAGGGAATTTTGTTTTCTTATTAGCATCCTGATCACAGCAAGCTTCATTGAATAAATAATGTAGTTAAGGAAAATGAGGGACTGTAGAACAGAGCTGTAGGAACCTTGTTCATTCTTCAGGCCACTGTCCTAAGAATTTCTTTCCCCCCATTCAGGCCAATGTCTGAATTTCTTTTCAGAGAAAGGCCGTGTGATCAGAGGGAAGGTTATTCTGTCCCAACCCAAAGAGCATGCCCAAGGCTGCCTTCCATCTCCCCTCCCTCACTTGCTCCCTCTCAACTTCCTGGTTTCTTATTCTCATTTACCTGCACTGCCACGCATCCACAAGCAGAGTCTTCACCTTCAGGAGTTCTTCATCCCCTGCCGTGCCTTAGGCTGAAGAGAGGTGGATTTTCACAGAACACAAGAGTCAGCTTGAAAGACCTTGACCACTTTTCCTATGAACTCACAACATACCGTGAAATAAAGTCTGTTTGATTCAGAGGAAAAGCATCCTCTGGTGCGCACAGCAGTGTGTGCAAGAGCAGTGTTTGCTGGCCACAAACAGCAGTAACTGCTGCGGTGCTGATTCCAGGGATGAGAGATGCTCGTGGATACAGAGACACAATCACTGTGCTCAGCTGCGGGTGCATTCACCAGCAGTGAATGAATTATCCCAGTGGTGGCTCGATCTGCTCCCAACCTGCAGCGGCTGGGGCAGGAAGGGGCCGGACTCCCAGGCTGCTCCCGCATCACTCCCAGCAGGAACTGAAGCCCAGCCGGCACCTCGATCCCAGCTGTCAGCCCAGGAGTGCCGGGCCCCTCTCCCGCCGGCCCTGCGAGAGGCACAGCCTGCACGGGTACAACAAGGCTCCAGGGCATGCAGCTTCCCCCGAGCCACCAGCAGGGCAGATCGTGGAGTTCGGACCCACCTCAATAACACCCTGGAGCTACAAACAGCAGCAGCAAAGGACTCGGCACTTGTTTTTAACTGATGGCAGTGGGGGAGAAAGCATGATGAGAAACAAAGATATAAGACAATAAAGGTTAAGGTACTTTTATTATAAAAGTCTATACAATGAGCACCAGACATAGCAATGCAATTATATCTGGTTTAGTTATATATATTCCATATCTATATATCCATATAGATATATAGGTTTTGCTTTTACCAAAGTAAAACTTATATCACAAAATGCCTAGTTCTACCATTTATTTATTGCTCAACAAGGATGGCACAAA
Source organism: Cnemophilus loriae (assembly GCA_013397755.1). Classification (NCBI taxonomy): domain Eukaryota; kingdom Metazoa; phylum Chordata; class Aves; order Passeriformes; family Corvidae; genus Cnemophilus; species Cnemophilus loriae. The sequence continues at coordinate 944,278 of VZTF01002331.1, read as the reverse complement.
ACACACTCAGCATAACTGTTGCCATGCTTATCTACTATACTGAATAAACAGCCAAACACTGCATAACAAACACAAAGCAGCTGTTAATTCTGAATTGGAACCAGTCTGATCACTCACTCACTTATAAAAATATTGGAATCATATAGATTTAAGCATTATAAAGGAGGAATATATTATTTAAAACATTTAAATAGTGCATATTGACATTTTGCATGTGGTATATAAAACACAAACATTCATGTACAACACTATACAGTACACATTAGTTTCAATGTTTGGATACACCCGTGTCTGCAGACTGATAGAAAAGGAACTGAAGTGTACATTGCACAATGGAACTGAATGAAATTGGTAAATGGTCTCAAGACTAGTTTAACCTCATAATTCTCTACGGTCCCAGATCACTTTGCAGTTAAAAAAGAAAAAAAAAAAAGAAAAAAAAAAGAAAAAAGGCATACCACTAGTGCTCAATAGTTTTAGTGCTTTTTTTTTCTGAATTCCAAAATTACATGCCTACAAGCAGAGTAAAACAAAACAAGAAGTATTCTACAGTACACAAATGAAATCTGAGCACTTAAAATCCTACTTGCAACCTATTTCATATGCTTCATGACAGAACGAGTCTGAGGTTACGTGCGAGCCATTTCTTACATCATGAGAAAGTTCATTTTTGGTCTTTCATAAAGCAGAGTGAATCATTGCTATGTTGACATTAGCCAGTCATAAAAACATGCAGTGAGAGTAGGTGCATGCAAAACATGGCCACAATCAAACTGATACACTGAAATAAAAAAAAGTAACTGAGAAAGCACCAGCTGAAATTAACATTTTGATTTTGCCAGATCAGAAACAGCTGCAGATGGCTGCTGCAGAGCAAAGCTAGTCCCTAAATCATCATTCAGCACAGCAGATGTGATACTCAAAACATTATTTAGTTTCAACTCTGAAGCTAAATCATGCAAGGCCCATAAACTGTTTTGCTTACATTGTAAGGGTTAGATAATGTATTTTTATTCTCCAACTGTAAAACAAAACCGTGATAAACAGCAGTAATCTTTCCACTCCAAACCGACGGTTCTCCCTGTGGTGCTTGTTAACTACACTGATTTTAGCCCTTGACACCATACTCATTTCAGGTACAGTGGGATTTTAACTGTCCTAAGCCAGCTCCTTTCTGTGGAGCTGCACAAGTCTGAGCACCATCAGATTTCCCAAACACCAAAGTGTTCACTGTGCTCCTCAAATCTTCTGAAAGCGGAGATGCCGTATCCAATTCAGCCCAAACACTACGTCACCACTGGCTGATAAACAACAACCGAAAAAGGGATCGAATGAACAACAATGACATGAGTCCTGTAGGCAGCATGTGATTGGACTTTTCAGTTTTCCAAAGTTTAAAAGCCACTAAGAAAAGGTCACTTTCTGGTTTGTCCACTGTCATCTTTATCAAGGAGGAAACGTGACCGCTAATGAGCATAATCCATAGACGTTAATTATTACTGTGTATAGATGCAATTTAGAATACCAAAAATCAAAGTTGTTCCACAGCAGTCCTTTGAAAGGAATTACAGTCTGTTTAAGTGTTCCAGGAATTAAGAGCTGTACCCTTAATTTGCTGATTTTTTTCCTCCATAATAAAAAAATAGGCAAGAGGAGTAAGTTCGGTGTAGCATTACAATATTAGTGATTTCTTCAACAATGCAAAAGGTTGGTAATAACAAAAGTCTCAAAGTTCTTGAATGCTAAAGGAAAAAAAAGCTATGGTTGTTTTGGAACAGGATGGATGCATCTGGAATACAAAACTTTGATGGAAACCGTGTTTGCTAAAGTTGGATAGAGCAGTCTCAAACTCAGAAACCTTATTTGCTCTCTAGACAGGACCTACTTACCCTTCAAACATGTCCTAGTGGCACCACAGTAAAGTGCACAAACTGGATTCTTTCAACAGTGCATGACACATGAACACAAGCACCCAATAAGTACAGGGGTAGTATATGGAAACAGCATGTTACTCAACAGGTTGGAGGAATATAATTTAAATTGATTTTGAAGAATCTTGTTTGCTGATAAGGACTTCTAACAGCCTCAGTTTGGCTTTGATTTTCTTGTACTCCCTGTACTCATCCAGCATTGGGACCCGATCTTCTTTCTGTACGTTCCTGTAAAAAGAAGGGCATCAAAATTTCAGCTAAATCTTCCATCCTGCAGCAACCCAAACACAGAAGCAGCTACAGGCAGTTATTTTAGGGCAGACGAAAACATTATTGGCAGCTTGTTCACCAATAACAGACATGACATTATATTTTAGTTCATTGTAGTTAAAATTGCCATCACCTAAAAAACTGAACTGAAACCCAAGCAGCATTTATTCATTTATTCAATGCTGCACAACTGCTGCAGCACTGGGTAGTAATCATTGCCCTAAGCTCTCCTGGGAATTTTACTAACAGGAGATGAAGAGTTTCATTTCAGATCCTGTGTATGCATTACAGAAAAAGACAAATAAATTTAAGTCAATCTATGTTTTTTACTGTAAGTAGATTGACCCACAAATCGGCAGCACAGCATTATTCTTACTGGACTATAATAAATTAATCTGTTAGTACGATTAACCTCATTATTTGCCATTCAAGTCAAAAGGGGTTTTGTCCTAAATTCAGTAAGTGCACAACGGAGCCACATTACTGGAATTTGTGTGACCAGTGGTCCAGGATTTTGTATTTTAGGAGAAATACAGGAGAAAGCACAGTGAAGTGAGAGCATTTGCCAGTCAAGAATGCGACCTCTTAGGAGTGTTGTTAGTTTTGTTCATGAGGTGAAATACCTCGAAAATACAATGGGCAGCCATTCAAGCCAATACATGACAAAACAAATTTAAGTAAGAAGGCTAAAAGAACTGAACAATATGGAGAAGAATAAAAATTATAAATCCCTTTCTTGGTAAAGCAAATATCTACTGCTAGAACTGACCTATTGGAACAAGGGGCAAATGGGCAAATTTCCCTGCCTTATGTTACAGAACAGGGATAATATGGGGTTTTTTAAATTAAAAAAATCATACTTTTTAGTACGTATTTTGAAATGTTATTTTTTAAAATGGAACTGTTAAAAATACACAAAGTCATCTCCCTCAGGAGATTATTCACAGCAGATCAAAACAGATCAGATTCCAGCTAGCAACATTCAAAGTTGGAAAATATACTTGGCTACATAATGAGGCTGCATCCCAGCTTCTGGTTTTGTGCTAAACAAACCTTCCATTCTGCTGGTAAAACTCCTCTTCAAATTCTCGCAATGTCTTGCGTAGCTTCTTTTTCTCAGCTCTGGCTTTCCACAGTTGCTCCAATAATTCAGGCCTAAAAATTTCAAATGAAAGAAAAATACTGTTGGCCATACAATAGAATTTAAATTCCTCAGAAACAACTGAGCTAGCTGCACTAATAATTTATTTGTCTGGCTCATAAGGAACACGCTGTCTGTTTGAAAGTGAAATATTGAGAACAAACTAGCAGTTAATAAAGGGGTATAAATTTTCTGCTGTCTACACAGCTCAAGTAAGGCTGAAGAAGGTTTAGAAGATACTAAATAATTCACTGAGTACAAAAAGATCTTAGTCAGACGTGTCAGAGCAAAGAACACTCATTCAATCCAAACATTTCCTGGGAAGTGCTGAACATGTCACTCCCTTCCACCCCACATCATAGATTTAGTATCATGACTCTAACTACAATAATTACAACTACTATAATTAAATTATCCACTTAATTGTCCATACATAGAAGCAGCTCGGGTGCTGGAGAGCCTCAGGTCCAGGGTGAGTTTCTCTTGACCATCTTCAATATCAGACTCAGAATTTTCAACTGGGCTTAGAACAGGCTGTGTTTGGGCAGCAGTTTTTAAGATATCATTCAGGTCTGTAGACAAACCATCACTTTCCTCCTCTTCTTCCTGAAAGTGAAAACAGAAATTCAAAACAATTATGACTTATTTCAGCTCCCTATTACAAGTGCTGGGAAGTGTTTTTTTAAATACTTTGTACATACCTTAATTTCTTCAAAAAAATGGGCAGTTTCACCTTCAATAATGGGTTGTAACATCTGCCCCCGCCTCTTGGTTGATGGTGATCCCTGCAAAAATGGAAGTTTGTTTCAAAATGTAGAGTAAGACATCAAGTGCTGTTTGAAGTCAGAATTACGTTGAAGTCACCCAATATTTCCTCTTTCAGATGAATAAAAGACTGCAAACATACTTTCAGAGCACAAATAAAATAACCACATAACCCAAAAAGCTCAGATACCCAAGGTATCCTTGACACAAAAGTAAATGTTGTAGTTTATAATTTATTTAAAAATACTCCTTTTCAGACTTAAAATAAAAAGCATGTGCTCTCTCCATGTTTTGTAGAAGATTCATGAAGTGCAATGATAGCTCTGAATTTTGTATTTACTCCTGTTCCTCCCAAACCAAACCACAGTTACAGAGGCCAGAGCTGGTTATCTCCTGCCAGGCATCCACTGAGAATAATCCTGCCAGGTTCCTTTTGCAGACCACTCTGAAGCCCTGCAGTTGGAAGTGTGAAATCAGAGCTATCTACTGCCACCTCAGAGTCAAAATCCTTTGAACTCCAGCCTAAAGCAGGTGTCCCTGTGCTGCCCAGGTGCCTGTTGCACACATGCCATAATGTCCTGCTCTTCCCTTATCCCCAGACAGCAGAAGCAATTCCAACAGATGGTCTCTCGACAGGAGAAAGGTGAAACACAAAAGCCACACAGACAACGACCTGTCAAAAACTTTAGTTCATGAAAGGTAAATAGTCTCCTGCTTCTCTGGACATTTCCACACAGTCTTCAGTGCATGTCATTAGTGTACCAGGATACAGTAAGAGACATCTCATGGAATCAATTGTCATATAAACCAAGAAAACCATTCTTGAAATATGTGGCACTGAATATAGACTACTTAGTAGCTACCACTGAACAACCCTTATTTATAAGAGAGAGCTCCTCATATATCTCTTACAGGTTTCAAAAGCAAAGACCTGTGAAAAACATTTTACAGGTGTTGCCTACAGCACAGATTAGGAATCGTGTTACCGACGTCTCTCCTGAATTTAAAATCCTTCTATGGGTGGGCTATCGCCATCCCATTACTTCACAGCCAAAAAACCAGGATGATTATGGTACAGTCAAAGGCTACCCAGAATATAAAACCCATCTCAGCTGAAGAGTCAGATTTTTGAGGGGAGAGATGGGATAAAGCTCAACCAGTCAAGGGCACAACCAAAAAGCCGTGACTCACCAGTCGCAGAGAAACACATAGTGCCTAAGAGCAACCTGTGTTTATGGAGTTCAGAAAGGGATTCTGACACAAAAGCCCTTAAACTTAAATATGACTGTGATACAAATCATGTTTTTCTTTAAAAGTAGCCACCAAAACAGAAGTACATGCAAGAAAGGCAGAATCTTGACCTGGTCCCTTTATTTCAATGTACTCCAGCTTAGAGGGGAGAGCTAAGAACTGTCAGTGACAATGCAAACAGCAGATTAGGTCCTGCTGAGTCAGCCCAGCTACCTACCTCTGGCAAGAACTGTCTGTATGCAAAGAGATTATCTCATCAGCTATGCAGTCCCTTCCTTCCAAAAAGGTCAGCAGCCAACATCCAAACAGGTATTTTGCAAGTCTGGGTCAGCATGCAAGGCTTGGATTATAGCTCATGCAGAACAAAACCAGCTGGCTGTCATTCCCGAGCTGTTTTACAGGTACTATAAACAAGGTTACATCAATTTCCTTGCACAGTATGAAAACTTTTCTTCCTCATCTCTTAGAAGCCCACAGAGAGAGGACAGAAAATCCAGAAGGAAATGAAGTGAAAACACAATGAAAAAGAACGGATGTTGTATAGATGCTGCAGGTGCTGGTAACGTCTCTCTCTGGGGAAGCATGAAGGAATGAAATGGTTCTGATGGCAATCCTGTCACTCAAGCCTCTGCTGACAGCAACCTGCACTGCAACTGGTGTTACTATTCTGGGGAGGACTAAAAGTACAGTATGTCCTGTGGATCCATACCTAGCACAGGCACTTGGGAACATCTCAGCCACAGCAAGTTAGCACAGCTCACTTAGTTCCACAGAGAACCATTTAATTCCCAAGAGCCATTCAAGGTCACAGACAGCTTGGAACTGCTCTGTTCTCAGCAGTAAATCAATCAAATGCCTCAAGTACAATGACAACATCATCTTATATCTTCCACAAGAAAGATGTTTTATGGAACAGTGTTACTGGCTCTTCTAAAGGCAGCCTAGCAGTTCAAAAGTGGGAAAATAAATAGAAATAGCATTTGTTTTACTCACAAGAATAGGAGTAATGCTTGCTCTAGTTAACATTTGTTTTACAAGTCTGTATCTGTCATAAAGTGGCTTCACAATATGTCTTTCTTCTCTAGTAACCTAAAGGCAGAGAAACCACAGAATTAATTATACTGGTCACTCAATCACAGACAAGCAAACACAAAGCCGTGTGCTTCTTCTGCCAGGCCACCAACATTCCAACTAGGAATATAAAACTACCTTAAATTGTCTGTACAAAAGGAGGTTTATGCAGATAAAAGGGAATAAGTGAGTGCTTTTTTATTCTCTCTCACTTTAACACCCTGTATTTTTCAGGGAAAAGATTTAAACTTTTCCTAAAAATTAGAGGAGCTTCAGCAGAGGCAAACCCTCTGTCTTTAAATATCCATGGAAAAGAGGAAAAAAAGGGACCAAGAACTGGGGGAAAAGATGTGTGCCTGGCAATGACAATGGTTCTACAGAAATGACAGGGGAAAAAAAGAAAAAGATGAAACTGTAGAGAGCAGGGCAGGAACTGTCTTTTCATTTCTGTTTCTTTGAAATCCAGAATAACATTTCCGGTCTTTTCCCAGGAAATTCAATAATCTTGTTTATTTTTAAGATGTCTCTTTGCCTCACAGGCACATAAGGCACCAACTGACACCCACATCTTCGCACACTCCAATAACCTGCTGATTTCTGAAAAGGGGGGCCTGTTAATACATACTTTTTTCTTTTTTTAGAAGTCAATGCAGCAAGTTCCTCAGATGGCAACATGGAGGCCAATAGATACCTTTGTGTTTTGGAGAAGGAAAAAGAAGAACCCCCCACACCAGCATTAAATTCTGGTCTTGCTATTGCATGAGAGTTACAGCTGTCTATGCACACAATGACACAGTTTGAAGTAAAGCCAAGCATTACCGGCCGTCCGTGTTGGCTTTCATAAAACAGGAGGCTCTTCTGGAGAGATGTTTTCTCTTCTACCAAATGGTCCTTTGTCATTTTCTATCAAGAATAATTAGCATTTAATCAAACACAAGTCACTTTTACCCACTATACAGATGCCTAAGCCAAACTCAGCTTAGTTAACATCACATAACCTACCTTCCTCCACTTAACGCTGTTCAATATCATCAGCACATACTTGTAAATATTTTAATAAAGAGCAAGGAAAATGTGGTTCATGTAGATGATTTCCCCACTGAGTCTGAAATATGATGGCCTGGCAAAGGGCTGCTAGCCAGAGGCATCATCATCATCGTGTTGATGAACTGGTATCTCAAGTGTCTGACAGTGCTCTATTTCCCCCTCTTATTCTCTTAGAGCTTATCCATAACCTTATGCTTACCTTTATATCTTCTGGTAAACATCTCTCAACTCGTTTTTCCTTTAATCTTTTCAGAATGAGTTCAAGTGTAGCCTCCTTGGTGGGCTTCTTCTCTTTCTGCACAACCCGCATCTCATCTTCATTTTCTTCATCCTCTTGGTCAAGAGAGGAACCAAAGCTTTTTGGAAGAGTGTTACTTCGTGGACGTGTTTGGGGTATGAATTCTCCCTCTGAGCTCCTCTGCTTTGCATCTGAAATGTGAAAAATTGCTAAATCCAAAGGTTTAAAAGAAATAACACTCTCAGTTTGTTTAACTGCAAATACAGGAACATAGCAATTTGCATAGGCAAAGTTTCTCTCCTAAAGAACTAAAGCCATAAGAATAATTTGATTTTTGAATAGTTCAGAACATAAAAGTGAAACATTTTTGTGTACTGTGGAATTTCACTGAATGACTTAGCCATTTCAGTCATGGAGATAATTTGTGTTGGTAGAGAACCAGAAACTGTAGCAATCTCTTACCTTTTATTTGCTTTCTCAATTTGGTAAGTTCAGTCATCCATTTTAAAACTTTTGGATTGGCTGCAATATCACTATAGGAGGGCTGAAAAAAATACAAATAAACTACATATTAAAACAAACACACTAAGTCTTGTTTATAAATACTTCTTTCAAGATTTGGTAATATTTGTGACAGCGAATGTGAACATTTACAGGAATGCCACTCAGTATCAGATCAGATCTCAGTGCCAACATAAGGACAACACTTGTGAAAATAATACTGAAACAACTTCAGCAGCTGAACCAGAGAGTGGTAAGACACTTCTGCTTTTCCACACATCTCATCTGAAATGCCCTCAGTCTCACAGCAGAATTGTCACTCTGTCCTCCTTTGGCTCTGGCATTTGGCATATCTTCTAATATTGCTGTTGCTCAGCTCACTTTTGCAGACAGCAGTGTGTAACAAAATTCTTCTCATTTGTGAACACAGTTATTCAGTGATGAACTACAGGAGTCACTTAGCCCTCCCATGCAGTCCTTTATCCTGAGTAAAGACAGAAGTGCTAACCTACCTTACTGTTTTTCTCTTTTTCAAACTGTTCCTCAAATTGCTTTATTTTTTTCTGTAATTTCTTGACAAGCTGATAAGGTGTCTTGTCTTCCCTTTTGTCATCTTTTGAGCTAAAGGATGCTCTTCGTGTTCTGTTTAAAAACATTTGTAAAATGTCATTTAGATAATTAAATGAGTGCAAACAACATGTATATTTAAGTAAGAGATGAATAATTTCATTTTTCTCTCCAGTTCATATTCCATTCATTTCAAGTTTTCAGAGCTATTTACTCAAATTGCTTTAAGCTGCTGCCTTGAAGATGTGATGTTATTTTTGTCTCCCTAATGTCAGTAACACCCATAACAGAGAAACAGTATTTGAAATTCAAGTGTAATGTACCATTAACTGCCGACTTTCTGGTGCCTGGGCTGTTTACCTAAGTTACTATATACTCAGTTGTTCTTCAAGTACTGGGCACAGAATAAAGCCCCGGCTAGAAAATACCACTGAACAATCCTTGGCAATTAAACAGCTTCACTCAACTGTCTCAGGAAAGCTACTAGACACTTAGATAAAACGTATCCACATAATTTGTTAGTCTTACTAATAAATTTCTTAAATTTTACTAATGGACTTCTAGAGTATGTGGTTCTGGTTTTACATCATCTTTCACACAGCTCTTTGACATTTGCTGCTTTTGCAAAGCATTTTTGTTTCAAGACTGACACGAGAATTTTCCAGAATACTTATTATACAAGGTGCCTGAAACATCCCTCAACACAGCCAGTGACATCTATGTAGTTCAAGATATTAGCAATACTAATCTAATAATCTACTAGAGTAGATCCTTATTAGTTTGAGAATGAGGAGAACAGCTATTATCATCAGCACTTTTCTGCAGGTCAGTCTTCCACATCATTTTAACAGTACTTGTTAAATATCTTCTGTGGCTAATTGGAGAAAACTTGCACAAGGACCATTTTGCATCAATAAATCTGCCAGGCAGACAACTAGAAACTCTAACCTTGTTTTAATCTCCTGTTTCAGGTTCTCATTTTTATGCGATTATTTCTTCCCTAACAAGCATGAAAATTCTTCTGAACTTCTCTTTCCCAGTAACAGCAGCAGACAGTATAGGTCACGGGTTATTTACAGTTTTGGAGAGTTACGCTCCCCAGTTCATACAAACAACCTGCAGCTTTTTTAGTGACAACTCGACTTTAATAAACCGGATTAAAAAAATAGAAGAAAAAATAGCCAGATCTTACATAAAATCACAGACCAGAGTCCAGCAAAGCCTGGTAAACAAAGGATATAAATACCACCTTCAGCCCAGGAAGTGCCATTATAGCAGGTTGTCCGAAGCCCTAACCAAATGCCAGGGAAAGCTCTGCAATCTTGTCCTATTTTTATCTTCTTTCCCTCAGCATCTGTCAGTGGCCACTTGGAGAGCCACAATCCCACCCCGGCTGAACCTCTGCTCTGACTCACTGCAGCAGTTCCTGGGCAGGCAGAGCAGCCAAATGGCACACAATGCTGCTTCTGACCTTGGTCTTCAGCTCATCCAGATCATGAAAACCCATGGCAACCTTAAACAGCTGTGTTTTCATCCTGGCAGTAACACTGCCTGCCCACCAGACTGCATTAAAATACACACCTAACAAAAGAAAGTGCTTTGGAAGAAGAATCTAAGGTTTCTGGATCATGTAAGAAACGCTGGCTTTGCCCAAAATCCAAACTGCGATGTGACAATATGGGATGACAGTCCTCTTCCAATGGATGATTAGTCATCCTCCCAGCCTGTGGGGAAAGCTGAGCTTCTCCAGATTCACTGTCCTCCTGCCAAGACTTGAAAGCAGGAAATGGATCTAGAAGATAAAAAAAGGACACAAAATGGTACTTTTCTGTTAACAGAACTACAAACAAGAGTCAAAACAAAAATGCGAACCCAATGCTTAGTCTTGTATGCTCTAGAGGATGTGGTGTCATACACAAAGTGAATAAAAACAGTGAAATACATCAGAAAGCTACAAATTCTGTCATATAACTGAAAGAAAAAGGTACTGAAATGAAGTATGCACACTAGGATCCCTTTTTCAAAGTGTATCTTGGGAGTATGCATTTCTGAGCAGTTCAACAGTGTAAAAGAGCCTTATTTATGTATCAGAAATACAAAATAAGAATATGTTTATTGTCCATTGCAGTATTTTGCTGTGGAAATTAATTTTCATACTGTACTTTGAAAGGTTGTCCTCTTGGTTTTGAAGAGGGTAAGTCTGACAGTACTTCTTTAGGTACAAATGGCCATTTGCTTAAGTCTTTTTTCAAGGAGTGTTTTTGGGTTTTATGATAAAATCTATCTTGACACCACTGAGAAAAAGAGATTTCTTAATTTGTGGAAGGTGATTTTTTAGGTAGGAGACTCCAAAACAATCAGTTCTTTCAAATCCCTATAAAAAGCTCCTTGCTAACATCCCTTATAATTCTTTGACATGGTTTTCTTGCTGTCTAAAAAAAAGCTGACATAGCGTTCCAAGTATTTGAATTTAAAATCCCACCCCCCCTTTTCCTTTCAGAGTTGCCTGGTTTTTTTCTAGTTCAAATCAGAAATTTGAAAACTGGGTTCAAAGTGTGCAAAACAACAATAAAACCCACAAAGTAATCTTTAAAAAAAAATAACCCTTGTACCTGCTTTCCATTGCACATTTACTAAGTATTATTGGGAATTTTTTTGCTGTTTTTCAGCTGTGATCTTGCCTGTGTGCACAGTGCAAGATACAAGGAGGGGACCTTTTTGAATCAACAAAAAAACTGCAGATCAGAATATTCCCAAGATATAAGGGACAGCAGGTGAAGGGTTAGTTAGAAAGCAAACCATCAACTATCAAAAGGCAGATAACTGAACGTATGGCGAACCATACTTACCCTCCCCTTCTCTCTGCAGATGCATTGTTTTGAAATCAATGAGGGGGAAAGTGATAGGGCATGGCGCTAATAAAATGAAAAAGAATGGCAAAAATACTAAAGTGAACACACAGCACAGTCAGAACAAACTATACATAACATGTAAAGCAGGAAGATACAGTACCAGGGAAAAACATCCCATCTTTTGGACCTGGCCCTGAGCACTCTCAGCTTCCAAGCAATTCCCATGGCAGGTAAGGATGCTCAGTCCTCAGCCAATATTAACTTTTTACTGGAAAGGCTTACAAAGAACTGGTACAGGAATAGTAAAGACTTATTGCAGTTTCATAAGAGACTCATGCATACTCACATGAACAAAAGGCAAGCTCTAAGGTTTTTGCTCAGAGCTTGTAAATAATAGAGATGGTGGTGATTCCCAAAAAGCAGGGCAAATGCAGAAAAAATACTCAGTAATATAAATCAACCATTCTGCATTTTTGCCTTGGGCCAGCAAGCATTTGAGGTTGATTTTCAAGAACTCTGTTGCAGACCTTTGAGTTTTCTATTAGACTGGCTTTAATAACCCGAATCTTGTAACAGAATTTGGACTAGTACAGATTTCTTAACAAAGTCACTCTACTCCAATGGAATGCCACAAGGACTTGCAGTGCCTTGGAAGGCTGAGTTCCTAATAACCATCCTAAACAGGACTGAAGAATAGTCAACGTTCAAATACTTCACAACGAAATAACACCTCTTGCAAAGATCATGATTTAATACCAAGAAGTTATAAATTTATAAACAGATATGCTGCTTTATTTTCAAAACAAGAGTCATAAAGCTATTTGGGGAAGTAAAACCAAAAGCAATTTCATGAGCAGATTAAAGGAAATAATGAAAATGGATGCCACAAACCTTCTGAGAATACATATTAAGTCATCTTAACACAAACAGAGGATGCAACAAAATGCAATGTGCAAGTACGCAATTAAACTAAATAAAACACCAAAAATATAAGCGGGATTTTTATGATTTTTTTTAGCTTTAGGCTGTTCTTAATTTGGGCAACAAGAATGAAAATCTGAACTCAGTGTCTTTGGATGCCTGCAATTTGACTTCTCTGTGCCGTGACACACTCTGAATGTGTAGTCTGCTAGGGCTCAAGACCACCAACCAGCAAATATTGTACAAAACTAATGAAGGCAATCACAAGTTACAAACCTCATTATTTGCAAAAGGGTTAAAAGGGAAGTGTGGACTCATGAAGGCAATTAATGGGCAAGATAGTCAACACCAGTGACAAACTAACAATCAGTTCTCACCACTTGAGCTTCAGGACAAAGCTGTACGTGCTGATGTGTGACAGCTCTAAGCTGCACTGTTACAGTACACACATTCCAGCTTTACTTCCCTCATTTTAGTATTTCCAGCACTGCAACCAGAAGTTAAGCGCAGTGATTCCTCGTTCCCAGTGTCTTGTTAACGTTTCACTGTGACACTTCAAGGCATCTCAAGGAACAGCTGTCACTGCAATAGCCTGTTGAAAGTTAAAACCTTGTCCCTGCACAGTTCACCTGCACTACATCTATCAAGTTGTACTGCAAGTTTTCCAAACCAGAAACGAGTGGCCTGTGGCCGCTGCACTGCCAGTGACAGCTCCCAGCAGATCAGCAGCTTGGATCACTTGCATTTTTTAAGGTGTGATGATTCCAAATATCAACACCAGGCAGAGGAAACATGATATAAGGAAGACATAAAAAGAGAAGTATTTTGAAAAGAAGATATTGACAAGAGTGTTTTGCTCTGGTTACAAAGGGCTTATGGTTGTTTTAAGTAAAATAAAAGTCTGAACAGTTTTTACCAGACATTTGAGCAATAAAATTCAGTCAAGTTACAAGCTCAGGGGATTGCTAAGCCTGGAAGGCAGTGAAGAATAAGGTCATAAACATAAGGAATCCTGTCTGAGAGAAAACTGTTACAAGTATTTTTCTTTTCCTAAAATGCAAACCATGGAGGGAGAAGGGGCACAGAAAAATATCCATCTGCAACTTTAGCCTTTATCTGGAAATTTAGAGCTGCTTCGAGTTGTCCAATGACATGGAAACCAAAAAAACCAACAGATTTTTCAGAAAAATTGAAATATAAACTGCTGTGTTTGGCAGGTTAGTGTTTTTAAGTCAAATTCAACTAATTAAACTAGAATTAGAACTTCAGTACTTTACATTTCATAAAACAAAGATGAACAAGACACAATGTGAACTTTAACTAAACTATATAATTAGACAAAGTGTTTTTAAAGACTTGGATGAGAGACTCAGGGTCATGGAACTTTAAAAACAATAAAAAACAAAAACAAAACGAAACAAGCGACCTAGAATGAAACTTGGACTTTTTTGCTTTCTTTCTTTCTTTAGTTTTTCCTTGGCCTGTTTTTTCTTTATATTATTTTAAGGTCCTTAATTAAGTTGCAGATGGTTCTGAAACAAGATGAGACCTACGGCATGGCTTGGTTGATCTTACCACATGTACAGGAACATATTGTTGTCTGCTGCTTCTACTTTGTAAATTGTTTTATTTATCACTCCTCCCTAACAATACTGTGAGCTAAAGAGTGAAAATTACCTTCCCATTTGTCACCATCAGATACATTCTTCAGATCCAGATGTGGTACTTGGACACCCGGAGCTTCCTCGGGAACATTAACGCTGCCATCCCCCAACGCCTCTGAATCAGTGTTTGCATTAAGGTCACAAGCCTTGCTACTTGAATCCTGTATTTAAATAACAGAACAATTTTATTGTTACTTAGCAGCTGGAAATCAGATACCTATCATTTCAGGCATTTCTGGAAATTTTAAGGAAAAAAAAAATCTTTCCAAACTTGAAGAATTACAAATACACACACCCCAACAGCAGTCAATTATTTACATTACAATACATTTCTTACATGAGACGCATAAGCATCAACCTGCCATGCTGCCCTAAGCTTCTGTGAAGTGACATGATGAGCTCTCTACAAGAGGTTTTGCAAGCCTTGCAGCATCAACCATCATAAGATATTAAAAGCTAAATTTGTTGTGTTACTTCACATTTGTATTTCATATAAGATGCTGTGTATCTGTGCATAAATGAAATCATTCTTACCAGAAATGCCTCTGAAGATATTCTATCATTGCCATCAAGCAATATACTATTTTCCCTAAAAAGAAGACACAGACCTCATTATCATTTTAAATACAAGTTCTTAATGGACAGTAAACACTATACGCTCCCCCTATATATTTTTTTTTTTCTACAAACCCCAGGCAGTTTTAGCAGATAGGCAATGTATTTACTTAAGGCAATAATTAAAACTCTGGGGGATAAAAAGTTGTATTACTTTTTTCCACTCTCTGATCTTCACATTGAATTTCAAGCTGTAGCATGTAAACAACAACTAGACTTGAACAAAGCTGGAAATAAAAACAGCTCAGACCTTTATTCTCAAATTGAGAGTAAATATTTTGAAACTCAACTGAACTAAAACTGAAATTTCAATCAGTGCTGAACTAAAGCTGCAAATTAACAAAGCTTTCTGGCTAGTCACTGTCGCTAACATTAATTCTTCAATCATTAAGAGCAATAAAATGTGCCAAAATATTTTAAAGAAAATAAATTTTTATTCTTCTGTTTCTCTTGCCCAGAACATAGAGTTGTTCACAAAAAAAAGCTGTAGGTTAATCATATAGGTTTGTATGACTACAGAAAAACACAAACCTTTCACTATTATTTTCTCCATCAACATCTTCATCTTCATCACATGGTTTCAATAATATGTCTGCAGTCTGTTGGGAAAAAGTATGTTTAGAAAGATTTGGGAATGGCTCTCTTAACAGAACACATTTCCATAATCATCTCTGACCACAAAATACCCTCAAGAACTAAAAGCTTCTTGTGTGTGGGGATGGAAATAACACTTTTTAACCGTGTGACATTTTTACATCTCAAGTAAGGCCAGTAACCAGCTGTTTTAATCACCATCAGACAATGACTTTCCATCTTCAGATAAACCACTTTTTATTATTTCTTCAATAAAAGTTGTACCTAAAATTGTCACTCATAACACGAAGTTTGGGGTGACTAAAATCATGGCAGTTTGTACACCCTAGTCTCAAAAACAGTTGTGCCCAGCATATATGAAATGCAACAAGTCTGACAAACTTTTTAAAGGAGCTACTAATCCCTGTTACTAAATAAAGCAGCAACAGAATTGGAAGGGGATGAAGAAGTGCTGTCAGTTCTATGACACCATCTCACAAAACAATTTCAGATGAATCCGTGTCACCACTTTGTTCACTAAAAGTATTTATGCCAAAGATGGGTACTTGCTTTCTTCAGAAAAGTGTCTTATTTGGGAGAATACAAGAAATTTGAAATATAAAATATGTCATTTGGTTTTAGACTTAAGGAATTCTCACAAAATGGTCTTTACAGTGTCTGAATATAACATGAAGTCACCAGGAGAGTTCAAATACACCAATGGTTGCCAGCTTTACGCTGCTGACAGCAAGAGACACCCTTACCAGTGAAAACGCCATTCTTCTGTTGACATTATTTCAGTCCTCAAGTCAAATTCCAATTTGGGGAAACAATTTTTAATTACAGTGCATTTGTCATACTCCAGCAGATAATTTCCACCCTGGAGATGAGCTGTACAGCTCTTGCATAGTTGTACTTTTTGGAGTTGTGGAAACAGCTGCTTCTATTTCCATTACGGGCCCAAAGGAGAACTCACATGCAGAGCTTTCTTGTCCTACAACCCTACATGCTCCTCTCAAACTCCTGCCGCACAGGAGAATCACCACATTTCCTTTCAACCTCTCCCCAAAAGATACAACTCTCCAATAACATCTGAAACAGTGTATTAAAAAGAAGGCAGAAAAACTATCAAAAAAACCTAAAACTTCATCCCAAAATGTCACCTTACGACTGACAGCAACGGACAGAAGTCTATCACAAAGCAAAGAATGACACCAGGTATGACAACAAAAGTACTTCTATCGTGCACTCCCAAGCATCGTGTTCCCCTTTATATCCAACACCATGTTTTGTGCATTTTGTGCTATAGCATAACAATTATATTGTAAAACAAGATTTGGCACTAAAGCATGAGGAAAGAACCAGGACAGTGAATACATTCTGTGAAATTTAATTTACAGAATGGGATTCTAAAACAATATGCTAGTTTGTTGGAATAACTGGAAAACTTGGTTTGCTAGGTGATTCAAGGGAGTCATTTGGGATCCTCAAAAGCAAGCAGAACACAAAAGCAGAAAAAATCACAATAGTGAAAAGCACTACGGAAACATTTTGTTTTAATAAACACATAAATTCCAGACAACTCAGTTTCACTATGCTAAGGCATCTATTCCCATCTTTTCAAGTTCAAAGACCCATTAAATTCTTCTAGTTAATGTAAGTCTACTAACAATAGGTTTGCTTATCTGGTTATCTTTCAGGAAACCCTCAGGAAGATTTATGGACTCACAGGCAAGAAGCTGAAAACCACTGCAGAAACTTCTCTACACATGTGTAACAAACCTCTCTACCCACAGAATTCACCACTTAGATTTGTAACAATGAAAGAGTTAGCAAATGAGGAACTATAGATTTGATCTTTTTCATTAGAAGGGCTTATCTGACAGCTGCATATGTGCTGCTTGATACACAGTGGAAGAATACTCTCTTCTCTTGCACATTACTGTTATCCTTGATTTCATTTTTGTCAGCACATATTTTACAGAATTCCTTGATTGCATCAACTAGAGAAGAGATCGAGATGTGCTGAAAAGAACAGGACATCTCTGCCTACCACAGAAGAAACTGCAATAGAGAGAAAAGGCTGTAATTAGCTAATGACAAAACCACACCTGCCTAGCACAAGCATAGCCAAGAGGCTGCAAAGTCTCAAGGTGACTGCTACTCTTTCCTGATGCAGTGCAAGGTGACTGTGGGCTATGCTGCAATCACAGCTCTACAGCTTCTGCTCCTCAGGAAGCCTTTACTACCACAGACGCTGTTCTAACCAGTGCTGTGCTGCCTCATACACTGACTTACCTCAGCAGAAGGAAGGGCTGGTACCTGTGAAAGAACAATTGAAAAATATCAGTCAGAGTACCAACAAGTCATGCCAAAATACACAAAAATTTCTCAGTGCATGTGGCACAGCAAGGAAGACAACTGACTGCACAGAGCGAGAGCACCGCGTAATGCTACATCAGAGCTCTCAGGAAAACTTGGATCTCTAAAGCACTAAAGCTGCAGCAACTTACGATTTGATATACAGGAGACACTTCCCCCTCACCTGAATGCTTTCTTCTTCCTCAGTTACAGTATCATGTTTCATAGCTTCACTGTCTAAATCAGTGCAAATCAATACTTCAGAGCAGTCTCCTGTGTTTTCACTGCTACCAGTGTCATTATCTTCAATAACATCATTCCTAAAAATACAAACAGAAAGACTTTCGCAACCTCTTGTTCCATCTTTAAAACAAAAAAAAAAAAAAATGAAATACACTCTTTTTTTTCCCCTTATACAGTATGAAGCATCAGAATGTTTTTTGCTTGGGGGTTTTTTTAAACAGAATTATTCTGACCAAAGATACTGGTAATAACTACAATTCCAATCACTGTAGGCAAACTTAATTATTTACGTGATCTTTTGTACATCCATACATGATAGACACATTAAAATGCATTTATTTGGTTCTTGTCTGAAGGGCCAGGCATACACCCCCACACTTACCACATCAACCTAAGGAATTAAAACACAACAGCCAGAAGCAATGACATCCTGAAACTACAGTGACTCAATGACATTGCTGAGGATACACTCCTCTCACTACTGAAGCCAGTTAGTTTATAGCTACTGTCACTGTGTTCCCCTCCAGTGAGAAATCCCATTATTTCTAACATTTAATCTGCCGAGACCTCAACTTAAGGCATGTGACATTACATCCAGATTAAAACTAATTGACACCATATTTGTATTCACATATATTCTTTATGTGCCACCACCCCTGTTACCACATGACTCTGTCATTCATCACAAGCCTTTGACTTCTTTGCCTTCCTTCTCTCCTCACTCAAAAAGAATTCCAAACCACATTAAGAAAGCTCCTTCTCTATCAGTTATAGAGATAATAAACAGGATGGGTTGAAAATTAACATTTTAACTACTTTTTCTTAATTCCAGCCATTAAGTTAGTTCTAAGAAACTGGCACTGGATACGACTTTTTTCAGTTCTTAAATTAACTGTGTATTTGCCTTGTGCACAGTCTGCTGCTTTAAAGAAGCCAGACACCCCGTGGAAGAACGGTATCATGTATCCTCTCTTACAGTTAATCCACAGTGGAATGATGATCAGAAGCATTTGGAATAGTCCCTGTGCCAGAGGAGGATACTGGTTTCAAACCGGCAGTGATGGCACTTGGAGCCTCCCCCTCTGAGATCAGCCAACCTTTACAGCTCTTACACTGCGACTGAAGGAATTCGGCTGCCACAGGGCTGCGAGGCAATTACCCACTTACAAATTACTTCAAAGACATTAAATCTCTAGCACTAAAACTCAGATTTAATTGATCATTACCAGCAATGATTATTACTTTTATGATCCACTGCAAACTTTACTCTTGTCTTCTAAAACCACTAAAGACTGAACAATTTAGAAAAGACCATTTGAGTCTCTGAACGCTTCATGTATTTCAGGCTCTGTTCACATATTCCAGCTCTGAGCAACAAAGAAATTTAGGTACCGAAATCTTAACAGCACGTTTTTCAAGTCTGGGTTCTAATCACGACTACTTATTTTTAATAAAGCACCAAAATGTACCAGCTTCCAAATGCTTCCATGGCAATCACTACACTCAGAATATGGCCTGATTTACAAGAAAAATAAAATCTGATCAAATAAGGTTGGAACTCTATGTAAATAGACCCACAGTGGTCATTCTATCCATTTTTGGCTGTTTCATTGACACTGGCAGCCAGAGCAGTAAATTAGCTATGTTGACATGGAAAGACAGGGTTATGAAACTGAAAGAGAATCTACCACAGCTTTAATATGTTAAAATTTTGTCGTAAGTCACCTCAGTGAGATAAGAATGAAAGCACTTGAGTAAATTTAAGTTCCTGTGCTACTTGCACAGAATTCAGCAGTAAAGCAGATACAGTTCACAGCATTTTTAGTTACAGGATCAATTTAAAATATTTGCATCAAGAGCTATTGATTACTGGCAGCTGATGGAAGTTGATTTGTTTTAAAATAGATAAAACTGAAGTCAATAGCCAAAGTCATAACTTCTGGGTTGAGGTGAGGGATTGGGGTAGGTTTTTTTGGAAGACTTAAGGCATACAATCCTACAGAATTCATTACAGACACAACAAAATCTTACTGGTTGTTAGATCCTTCCTCATCCCCACTGGGATTTTTTGTTTCATTGTTACAGCCCAGTCTGTGTTGCTGTATATGTTTCAGATCGTTATCTAAGCTGCTCTGCAGGTCGAAAAGATGCTGTTCCACAGCTGCTCTGATTGTTCTTTCTAAAATGCTAAAAAGAAAAAAAGACAGAAAAGTCCTATTAAGAACACTAGTTTTGCATTGATCAACTACACAGAAAGGCAGAGATAAACTTTATATGACAGGAATCTTTGATGGCAGGACTTCAAGGCAAAAAGAGACTAACTTTCCCAAAAAGGCAGTGGAAATTACTACCCTTACTATTTTTGAATCCGTAAGATTTACATCAAGTATTATGAAGCTTATCAACAGTATTATAAGAGTAATCAACACATTACAATAACTAACCTATTTTTTAACAACTATACACATCAACTTATAACAGCCTTATATATTACTGTGACAGTAAAATCCTGTGTCTGTAACAGGTCAGAGTCAACCCTGGAGCAGGTTCCACTTCAGCACATGTGGCTGCACCCACTCCTGAACAGGGCTGTCATCTTAAAAGGCAAAAGCCAACAAATAGCAGAGACAATCAGCAAGTACCTGATGAAGGACACAGGATATACCCAAAATTTCGTCAAGAAAAGAACAGTATTCTTTAAAAACAGACTGCTCTGCTGAGTGCCTCTCAGCCAGCTCATTCCAAACACACAAGAGGCCTTTAAAAATCCTCTTGTAAAAATCTTAAACAATTTAATCCCATTTTAACTCTGAAATTGTGCTTTTATTTTCCCTCCACATTTGTACACAGAATTCCACTGAACTGTACTCAGTATCAATGGTGCTAAAATTACAATGTGAATGCTATCATAATATTAAGTAAAAAACATATGATGTATTTATGTGTAAAACCAAAGTTTTGGACTCTAGATGCAAGCACGCCTTGCTTTCATGCTCCTGCAGTCAACAACAATGGCAGGCATTTGGTATTTCCTGCATTAGTGTTAAATGCCACCAGTGAAATCCTTCACACTAGAATATGTTCTTCATAACTGCAATCAAACCTACTGCATTTTTTTAAATGGATACATAACTTCTATGCATGTTCTAGTAAGAGCACAATTCAAACATTTTATATTTTCATTATACTTACTCTGCAGAGGCTGGCAAGATACTTATGGGAGAGATATGAGCACTGCAGTAAAGAAAAAGAAGTTAATATAATGCAAAAACTTATCACACTAAATAGAAGTCTTGAAGTCAACAGAAGGCAACTTAAAAAATACTTAAATATTGCATGTGATGCAGCTAATAGAAGTAGAATAAACATGTAAAGAATACCCTGATTTGCAGTTCCTTTATTATTTAAATGACGAAATCTTAAAGAGCACCATCACAAGGCAGAAAGTTGTAGAAGTAGCGATGCAGATTTCTGTCTCTCAAGAGCCAGTATTTGTTGTGTTGTGAAGCTCCAAGCTCTCAGATGTATGGTCTTTCCCATGGGAAATACTAATCATTTCGTAGTCAAACGTTTCCTGACATCTTGCTTAAGAATGCAGATTTTAACCTTGCTGCCTAAAGCAAATTCCAAATTGCTCCGCTTTCCTCCACAGGTTCTTTCCACTGTTGCATAATTTTGTTCTGCAACGCTCAGCAGATCTACAACACTCTCTGAGTATAGCCACAACATTTCAAGTGGAAGGCAGATTTTGGGACAGGAGCCTGACATTTGTAAAGCATCTGGAAATCTCCAGGCAAAGCCACTTCAGCCTAGAACGTTAAACTCCTCAAAGAGGGCTGGGAGGGTGGAAATCAACATAACTAACACAAGTCAGTTAATTCATGCGTGTGTGGTCCCTCTACAATTTTTCATTAATATGATTAAAATTTTATTATAAACACAATACTTTAAACTTTACACAAAGTGACAGTAAAGAATAAAATAAAAGATGAGAAATCTACTATAAACAGCAGTAAGTTGCAACACACATACCTCACTCAGAAAAAAAGTAAATACTAATTTCAGCTTAACTTGGAGGCAGGGAAGGAGGTAAAAAAAGGCTTTTTCTTTCTCTTTGAGGTTATTTACAGATAAATAACCTCAAAAAGCTGATAAAGAAGACTTCATTCAACTCTTTACCATGCAACAACACTATTGCTAGATAAAGCTGATTTTAAGTATTATTTTCATGAATGCATAAGGTAAACTCTGAAATACAATGGAGTTTGCCACTCCCCTGGAGAACTGAGCAAGTCACTACCTCTATGAGGTAACCTACCACTTTTGACTGATAGGAGCCTTGCTTGCACTAAAAAGTGCAGACAGTCTCTCTGTTTGCCCAAGAATAGTTTCAACACAGCAAAGAATATCTTGGTTAGAACTTATGAGGTTTATTAGTAGTTCCACCACCAGAGAGAGAAATCACCTCAAGCAGACTTTCTATTTTTCCTTCCTCCAAGTAGATGAAACACAAGCAATAAAGGCCTTTCAATTAAACATAAGCTGATAAAGAAAGTGGTTAAAGTATTTATTTAAAAATAACTATACCAGCTTGCCTTATACACCTTGTACTGGGCCAAGAGCAGCGTGCATAACATTTAAACCCCATATGGTACAAGTGCACAAGCAGGTGCTCATAGATGCTTTTAATTTCTTTTCTTCCTTTTTTTTTTTTAATGGAAACTGGCTGACAAATCAAGTTTATCTTATGATTTGTGTGTGTCTGCCTGGTGAAAAGCCAAAGCTGATCTATTCCAAATGCATTGACAGAACAGGCAGAGCTCAACTACTATCTCAAAACAGACATAGCTTTGGGAAATTAAAACACCTGACATAAAAGCCAGATCTTGTAGCCACTGATTTCAAAGCCGCAGATCAAATAACTGAGGGAGAACATGCTGGCATTTTGTACTTTTCTTACAAACAAAAAAATGGCAGGAGGTAGTTTACAGCTTAGGATATTTGTATTTCATTTGTATTTCCATGCACGGAAGTTCAGCATAACCCTACCACCTGAACAAAGTAGATTTTCTGATAAACATACTTTCTATTAACAATAATTGAAATACAAAATGAAAATATGAAGCTACAAGTTTAACTTCATGAACAAGGTAAGAGAAAAGAAGCATGATCTTTGGAAAAAAACCCAGTAATATTTCAAAATATGAAAAATGTAGTTTTAAGAATCCATCTCAGAAAGTTCTACAAAAGTTGCATTATAAAAGGTATGCTTGTATTCTAAAGGTACAAATACATAATTGTGTAGACTGAAATAGATTTATAATTAAAATAGTCACTCCTAGGACAAACTGGGAGAAAAAATGAGGCAATCAGAGCACAGAACACTGCAACACCCTAATTGCAAAAGAGAGCAAGAAAAACTCAGTCAAGGGCACAAGTACAAACACTATTTATAGGAAAAGGTGATGACTTGAAATTCTTTTATTCTACCACTTGAGACAATGAGGAAATGTGTCAAGAATAGGGAGAATCAAACTCATCTCCAAAGAATCTGGCTGATTTCAGACATGGTTCACAACAAAATTTTCCATCCTAGTGTGTAACCTTCAGCCCCCAGCACACGATGGTTCTCCAGTGCTTTTACTCAACACCTTTAGGAGCATTAGAGGTACTCAGCAAAAGCTGTGCATAAATCAGCAGTATTACAAAGCCTAAAGAATCCTCTTACTACATAAAGAATATCTTACATCTTCAACAAATCACTTTAGCTATTAAGCACTTTCTGAAACAAATGTGACAATCTTAGGTGAAAAACCATTATAACTTCTGAGTCCACCTACCCCAGTTCAAGGATACTTTTCAAAAGCTGGAATTTATACTGCCAGACAGAGCCTTAACGCAGCATGACACAGCAAGACACAGAAAGGTAAACATCTTTGTTTCATAATGCTAACTCCCTCTGAGAATCCCTTTGGCACTGGCTCCCTACCCACAAAAGGTCCCGGTAAAAACGTATCTTGAGTAGAAAAATACATTAACTGGAGATAAAACATGTCCAGGTTTTCCTTGGTAACTTCCTGACCATACACAGATTCTTATTTCTCATTAAAATAATCAGTTGGGACATTATTTCATTTCGTATCTCCAAACCACATTTAATCTCACATAATTTTAAAGTTAAAGCCTTACTTGCAATCGTATCAAAACGACATTTTCCTTTCATATATTTACCTGTGCAGCAGAACTTTGCAGGCCATTCTGATTATTTTTGCTATCCCGAAAGAGCACTTCATGTAAAAATGCTTCATCTGGAAGCCAGCAAAGCGTGCTGTGGGCTGCTGGCTGTGCATGCTGCTGGCTGGGCTCCGGGGGCTGCCTGCGAGCCGGCACCTCTGGAGTGCTGCACTAAACCCTGCAGTCTAAATAGAAATCGACTGCAACATGAGGTCACTCCTGACAATAAGCTGCCCAATCAACACTTGAAAGCTCTCCTAACGTGTTGTTTACAGATTTTCCAGGATGGAAGGAGAACAAGTATTTGGATGCTAAAAGCAGCACTACATTAAAATAATAATGTATTTTCTAGCAATTTAGGCAGCTCTTCTATTCGGTCAGCTGTACCATGCATTTTATCTCCCTTGGCAGCTATTAATACTTTCACTTCTCTCTGATCATAGCTAATTAAATCACAAAAGGGTTAAAAAAATATCACAGAAGCAGTGAGGATGTTGTCCTTGTCACTGCATTTAGTAGAAACAAAGAAAACTGTTTATACAACTTACTGCCTGTCATATCTCGTATTTTTACACATATAATTCTGAAAAATCCAAAACCAAAGAGTTTTTATATTAGGCTTCTGACTGACAACATTTGAGATGAACTGCCCAATTAAAGCAAATACTGCTTGGCAAGGCTCAAGGATGAAAAATTTGGAATAATGACAGAGAAGGATTCTGAAGTACTTATTGCAACAGCATGTCTTCAAATTCAGCTGCAA
Source organism: Cnemophilus loriae (assembly GCA_013397755.1). Taxonomy (NCBI): domain Eukaryota; kingdom Metazoa; phylum Chordata; class Aves; order Passeriformes; family Corvidae; genus Cnemophilus; species Cnemophilus loriae. The sequence goes on along the minus strand of VZTF01002331.1, from coordinate 919,270 downwards.
TGCTGAGTCAGTAATTCTTTACTCCAAGAGTCAGGACAGCAGAAGGCAAAGAGCCGTGGGGAAAAGGCTTCTGGTAAAGGAGAACAGTTTCCTTTACGTGCTCAACACCAACCTGTGAGCAACAAATGCTCCCTGCTGGGTAACGGGCTCAAAGATCACTCCATAAGTTTATTAGAAATACCATTTTCAAGCAGTTACTAAATCAAAGTGCATTAATAATTATCCACATTCTCACAAGATCTCGAACTCAAAGTCAAATTAACACCATGCAGTGCAGGAAGGTCACAGGTTTCAGCAAGAACAAACAGAATGAGTAGAGAAAAGAGGCAGTGAGCAAAATCAGAAGCAAGTTATAGTCCAAATAACAAGGAGGAAGGTCAGATGCCCCATTGCACAAACCAAGATAAACAATCTCTTTTACTTCTCTCTACAGAGAGACCAAAATATACAGATATTTGGTTCCCAAAATCTGACAACAGCAAAAAGGCAACAAAACCCCAGGTTAAAGAACTGCAAGAATCATGTTTAAGATCTACTTCTCCTCCTCCTCCTTCCTGTATAAGCTGCCATAGGCACTACCATCAGGACAAAGATAAATATATAAACCTCCATTCACATTTGCTTTCTTAATATTTTTTTTTTTTTTACATCAAGGAACTAAGACCAAAAAAAGGCCACTAAACGCATACACAAAAGCCATTAGGTTTGGGAAAATATTTACAGTATTTATAGTGTTTAAACATTTAATAAAGAACACTTTCTCATTCACTTTATTTTTTTTTAATGTTTCCTGCAGTTGTTCTGGTTTTACAGTCAAAATTCTCCCTCTTCTAAAGGATTCCTCCTTATCCTTCCCCACAAATTATGTAAAATACCAACCATAATTAATGCCTATTCATTTTTAATTAACCTTAAACATCAAGTAAAAATGTTTTTCTCTTCAGGCTATCCAATTTAAACTCTCAAACATGTGGAGTTTGTCACTACTGCTGTGTTTACACATTCCAGAAGCAACCTAATACCTGTGAAGAGTTAAACTGTAACTTTTTTTTTAATTTAATTTGAACTAAAAATAAGAAGCTTTATTACCGATAAATACAAATAACTATTAAAATATAATTTAAATTACAAAACAGAATCATGATTCTGTCATTATTTGATATTTTACAGCTTCTTGCGACAGAGTAGAACGAAGTATGCAGCCAGCAGCTGAACAGATTCCAGCCCACAATCCATAATCTTGAAACTACCCATTCTTAAGCAGTAACTTACTTGTGATTTTCCCTGCACTTCTGCTGCTTTTAGTCACATTTTTATTATAGATTCCTCCTCACTCCTCCCTACAAGTTCTTACATGCAATGCCCATACCAAACACATGCTGTAGAGGCGAAGAGGTAAAATTCACCATCTGTAGAGTGTAAACTCTAAGTACAAGCAAAGCAGACTTAAAAATAAAACCTTGTGTACTACAAGCAAGTAAAGTATAAATCTGTGTATTACAAGCAAGCACCAATAAGCTCTCAAATGAAATTATGGTTTTATGTTTATGCGCTCTTTTATGAGAATTGCTCTTAAAAGCTGGGTCACCCTCCAACATTCCTGCCTATATCACATTTTGCAACTTCCAAACCTGCCCACAGCTCTCTAGCACCATGTGACAAGAAACAGTTCCAGGATTTCCCATTGGAAGGATGGTACAGAACAGGTTTGGATCTACCAGTATGCAGATTCCTCTTATTTCTGCTATAAAATTTACTGTTTAAATACCACTTTACAGTTTCACTAAAATATGCCCTTTTTATCTTTCCCTGCATAAAGCCCCATATTTAATCTGATCTGAGTTCTACAGGCATTCCTCTGCTGAATTTGGGAACAGTTATTTTAACTCATATTTTACTATTATAAGAACTGCACCTACTTCTAAAGCTTCAGTTTGTAGACACCAACACTTATCTCAAAAGTCTGACAGTTTCTCTGTCTGACAGAATAAATTACAATCCGAACTCCAAGGCAGAACCAAGTTACCTTGTTGATGCTGTAACATTCCTGGAATCTGAGAGACTCCCTGTCATATCTAGATGCACCACAGCTGGCCTTTCAACAGGTTTCTCTGTGCTGTCTTCTGGAAGTTCTTCCGACTGCTCAAGCTTTACATCTTCCTCTTCTTCCAAGAGTTCATTGATCTAAAAAAGATTTAATCAAAGTTAATGGATTAAAAAGTTCCTTTCAAGAGGTCCAGGGAATTAAAAGAGCATGAAAGGTATGAAAGTAACATGTAGGAAGAGAACACTTTCCAATTTTAGGAAAAAACAGGCACACTAGACTTGCTTTTATGAAAAACTGTGAATTCTACACCATTAAAAAGCTGCTTTTGAACACTGGACAAAAACTAAAAAGCAAGAAGCACCTCTGATGCCATAAATGAACATGAGCAGAATGAAGAAACTATAAAATCCCAACCACAATGAAATCATGAACTACAGAACCTTTCTTTTTCTATGTCTAAACCAGATAATTCTCCTCTATTCCACAGGTAGCCCTATTCATGTATCAAAAGTATTCTCAAACCCTCCTAGGGAAGGCAGTACAGAAGTCTATGAACCCAAACTTCAAAGCTCGGAATGAACACTTACAAAGTTTCTGTGCTCCTGTCTATTTTTGTTTCTTTGTTTCCAAACACACATGTTTTTACTGAAGCAGCAAAATATAGCCAATTTAAAAAGCAAAACAATATAGCCAATCGGCAACTCAAGACAGTAAACTTCATTTTTTAAAAAGCAACTATGTTTAAAACATGACAAGGTAAAGAGAAAAAAGTGATTCCATTTGACTCCCAAGGTGCCTCTGTGATTGATTACCGATCTCCTCATCTTGCAAACCCAAAAATTAAAGCAGCAGCCTCAAGAAAATACGCTTTATAGTATCTGCCACAACAACACTAAATTAAGAAAAATTGAAACTTCAGAAGTTTAAGATTAGACAGAAGGCAGAGAGGAAATATTAGTAAGTTTTTAAAAGGGGTGTAACGTGTTATGTGGCACCACATTCCAAGCAAGAAATGTATTTATCCCTGACTTTCCTCTGTAATTGCAAGAGGATGTGCCAGTGAAGCAAAGGCAAGCCCACCCACACACTGGGGCAGCTGCCAGTGGGGCTGTGCCCTGCGGGGACAGCGGCCCTTCTGTCCCCACCGCACCAGCCCCGACAGAAGTGCACTGTTGACATCTGGTGGAGACACCATGAAATTAAAGGGACACCCCACCAGCCCTCCAACTAAGGGAAAAAACAAACAAAACCACACACCAAACAGACTTTGTGCTTAGGAAACCCTCTGGCTGAAACATATAACGAGGCACAGCCAAGCCAGTAATTTCAAAGCATGAGAGCACAGAGCAGCTCTGGTTTACAGAGCAGTTATCCCAAGCCAGTGACAGCCCCCAGCCTCTGGCTGCAGGAGTCCCAGCCCAGCTCTGTTCAGCAGCTCCCTGCACGCAGCAGGCCTGTGGCAGCTCTCAGTGCCAGACAAGTTCCTGCATGGAGCTTTGCAGAGCTGCAGTGGTGCTCGGGGAGCTCACACAGCAGATGCTGCTCACTCCAGAACCTGCTGCTCACTCCAGAACCTGCTGCCCACGCCTGGCAGACCAGACCAACGTCTACTGCAGGGAAGAGGAAGCAACCAACTGCCCCAGTACTTGCCTTACCTGTCTTGCTAGAGGAGTGGTTTGTGAAATAGGCTTTAAAATTCTGTACTCCTCGTTACCTACCTTAGCAACTGCTTATTTTTTATGCTTTTTCCTCTTTACAGAAATACATCATTTTCAAGTCTTACAATGAGAAACACTATTCAAAAACTTTGGCGCAGGAAAGCACCACTGATAACATCATCAAGTGGAGTGCGAGACCCTGCACGCTCCTGTAAGACACACCTAGAAATACTCTTGACCAAGACCAACAACACTGTTCATTTGATCAAAATCCAGTTCTTCATTCCTAAATTAGTAATTAGAAAGCTGTTCATAACAGTGTCTGTGTTGGGCAGGATTTCACCGTTGGTTTAGTTCCTATGTATTTTTCAATTTAGCACAGCTATACTTACTACAAAAGCAAGAATTTCACAAGTGTTAAGAAAAGTCAAGAAAACGCCAGGTTTTGTCAGTTTGCAAGAAACTTCTCAAAGTCGTACTAAAGAAATTGTATTTCAATAAATCTTTCATAAACATAAATGCATGTAACAGACAGTTAAGTGGTAACATATTGCCATTCAAAATATTCTTACCTGCTCAGTTATTGAGCTTAAATCATTAGTAGATGAAAAATCTTCCTCTTCATTTTCAAAAAACTCATAGTAGTTCTCCAGAAGTCCCGCCATTATTCTGCTAACTATTTCTTGTTCTTTCAGATCCTCCACATCTGTGTAAATGCTAAAGATTTCAACATTGTTTTAGTTAAAAAATCTAGAACACCTCTAAATGTCTTCTATGACTAAGTGCTACACTTCACACCATTATCCCCCATCCATTCTTTAAGCATGCCTTCACACTACTGCCTTATAAAGCTTTATACTATTTTACATTTTAAAATTATGAATTAGCAACTATTTAGTCAATTAACTTTTCATGAGGAATATGTAAAAATCAAGTATTTTCCTGTGGAGAGGAAACAACAGTATAAGCTGGTACTTGAACAGCCTTCTTCCAGAACTGTTTTCTTGCTACAAATAGTAGCCTTACATACTATCACTAAAATATCTGAACCTCGGAATAAATACAGTAATGCAACAATCAAACCAGTGGTTTCTGATGCCACAGCTCACAGACGAGCTGCTGTTTAAATCTTAGCAAAAATTGTAAAACCAAACTGGGGTGAGAGAGTGGGTGGGAACAGAAAAGGATTCCGCCTGAAACATATTGTGCACTTTGTTACTGTGCTCACAGACCAGGAATGACTTTAAACTACAGAGAGACACTCAAATTCCCATAGAAACAGTGAATTAACTTTTATAATTAACTTACTGAAAAACATCCGGGCCAAAGACTGCAGCTAAAGAACTTGCTGACCAAATTTCTTCATGATGCGATGCTACGTTAGCTAAAAATTTACACAGAAACTTTAACAAACTGTAATTAACAGGTGGAAGCTGCTGCAAGAGGAACCTCAACTTTCTTCCAAATTCATCTTCATTATTATAATCTGAAAAAAGTAATAAAAATATTTTAGTCACAAAGAAGATATCTTTTCATATTTGCTACTGATCAGCTTTTTGCCTCTAACAATTACTTCTGAAAGTACAATTAATTTGGTCAAACCACAACCTAAAATGCGAAAATTGACGTGCATTTGTTCAGTATTATCCACCACATTCTCTTCTGGACGTTTCCCCCAACTAATGCCCACTCAAATTCCTGATTTCAGAGGGCAAACTCTGTATGTTTTTGTTTTACCACTGTTACATAACAATTGCTTCACAGAAGAGCTCTAGAGACAACAACAGCTCCAGATAGTGAGTTAACTTCCATCTAGTTAAATTCTTCTGGCAGACAAGCTACTTTGACACCTTTTCCTTTCCAAGCAGCCCATTCTCACCACTCTACCTGCTTTTATAATACTTAACTGATAAATCCAAGCTATCTCAATGTAATCATCTTCACACGTGCTCAGCTTGAAGCTTGCTGATTCAATTTCAGATCTGAAAAAGGGTCACCATAAAACCTCCTCATTCTCAGCCCATTTAACTATACTCTTCATCAAAATATGTCCCCATAAATTTCATTTGTTACCTCATCAGCCTTACAGGCAGCAAGGTTCAAAGAGTTTACAGCTGTTTGTACCTAACTGAGAAATTCCATATATAGGAGAAGAAATGTTAGGGAAGCAAAATGGGAGAAAAATCGATACAAAGAGGACTCCCTTTCTGTCTCAGACACTTGAAAACTCTTCTCAGATCAGTCAGAGAGGGAAAACCACATTTGAAGATGACAAGCCATCTCTGCCTCTCTAGATGAGAGAGCAGAGACATCCTAGTCCTTAATATCAAAGCAAAGAGTAAGTAAATTCCCTGTTGAGCATGTACAGGAACACCAACCAGGAACTGCAGGATTGCACTTGCTCAGACACAGTCAACATCTACAGCAGCTGAATACAGGCAAGCAAGCACAGAAAATAGTTGTCTCAGCACATAACACAGTAAAATGAACATTTCATTGACAGATCTTACTCCAGAAACGCACGGAACAGGAAAAAAAAAAAAGACTTTAGAAAGTACTTTAACAATGTAGACTTTTAAAAAGAAAGAGCACAGAGAGATGATAATCAGACCACTTCACACACACGTATCTCCATGTTTTGTTGAACCAATCTGTCCTGAAATTTAAGTTCTAAACAACCAGAGACCCAAAGGGAGAAGGTTCTTACCTCTAACTGGAGTCCTCTGGCACTAAAGCATGGATACACACGGCCTAGTGCACTGGGATCTCCACATTCACACCTCAATTACCCAAATCCCGTGTCTTTGAGGAACCACCTGCCTGCAATGAGCTTCTAACGATGCACACAGGCTGCACCTTGCTGTATAATGAAGTTATCCTGAGGACTAAGCCTGACCTAACCACATGGAAGGACTGCTGAAGAGAGAGAACTAACATATGGGTCAACAATTACTACCACTTTCTGCATTTCTTCAAGCAATTCCTCTGCCTCAAATGCAGCTGATGATGTAATTCTGAAAACTAACTGAGATATGTCTATCAGACAGGCAAAACCCAGTAAGAGGAAATCAGAAGTCTCATTTTAGCATCTGAAAACACTGTTTAAGGGTTTATTTGGTTTGATTTCCTTGTTACAGATAACTTTAAATTTTTCTGAAATAACGTTTACACTTCAAAATAGATAGTAAAGAGAATAAGCTGCAAGTTTAAGTGAAGTTTCTCCACATATTTAACAAAAGGGAACTACACAGGGACTTGCATGCTAGAAACAATCCATACGTAAACCCATCCACAGTGATCTACTCAAAGATGGGAGGAAAAAAAACAATTTTCACACTAAATTTCACAGTCATAGAAGGGAATTCTGCTGTCACACCAAGTGAGTACACCTCAATCCCATTTGCAGTCCTGACAAATAACATTGCAACCAAAGTGTACAGCAGTATTACCACTACTATTACACAGAGCACCAAAGACACCTTAGTGCCACTACAAATCTCAATTCAATACTGAGTTTTACTCTTAAAATCATTAAATAAAAACACTGAATCAAAAACTGTTATTACCTTGAGAAAGTTGCATCAAATGTATGTGCAAACTGCCTGGAATAACTGGCTCTGGAAGTTCTTGAAGAAAAAATCTAAGAAGGCTAATAGCTGAGGGTACATCTGCTTCTTTAACCAGGTCCACATCTTCTCCGTTATCGTACCGTTGCCGGAGCCACTCCACTGTCTCAGCATTCCCATTGACTTGGAAAAGTCCTTCTTGTTCCAGACCCCCTGAGTTAGGAAAAATAATTGCAGAAATAAACTTTTAGCTCCGGTATGGACAAATATATTGGAAAAAATACTGATAATCAGATATGCACTGAAACATTTTCTGGACAACAGTTTTGCACGACTTCCAGCAGTTCTCTTCCCAACACACACATTCTTGTGCCCAGGTAACAATAAAATACCGAGGGAAATGTTAGCAGTACCTAAACCACAGCATTTCCTATGAGGTGCCCTGCAGAGCTGGCTGCATTACTGTTGGCTAGAAAACAGTGATACACGTAACAGAAGGAGTACAGAAAGGAAGTACCCAAAACAACCAAATCACATCCAGCTGAATAATTAACTTCGGAAAACAAGTACTCTTCAAACCCCACAATCTGTGCTGTAAGATAACAGTGAAATATACTATTTTAAATAAGCAAGGCAATACATACCATGTTCCTCAATATAGTCCACGACATGGCGGACTATGAATGGAACCTCATTGTCTGGTTGCCCTTCTTGCTGCAGCTCATCAAGTGGAATTCCAAATATTTTGTTAGCAAGAACAGAGTTGCAGTTACTCAAGGAAGGGGAGGAGCTCTTCCTCATATCTTTTTGCAGCCGAAAGTCAAAGCTGTCTTTTCTGTCAATAAGAGAAATTAAAACCAAAAAACACACTTCAGTATATGCTCTTGAAAGCACTGATCTGTAATGCAAAGTGTTTTAATTACCTAATGCAAACACTCTCTAGTCTGTCTCCATCCATTCACTGATTTAATGGACTGTTCTGTAATGACTCCAAACACAGCTAACTCGATAAACAACTATCACTGAGGTGTTCTGTCCAACCCTCAACAAAGGACTGAGAAGAACATTCATAGCAGTGAGGAAAATGCAGAAAATTCCAGTTACCAAATTTCTAATTAAGTCCTAAGGTATTCTGGTAGATTCCTCAGTACTTTTTCTGACAGCATTTAGTAGTCAGGCTTTCAGAACTCAATACAAAAGCCTCTCAATGGGAAATGAAATCAGTGGATCACACCAAACCAAAACCCCAAGTTTTAATTATATGACATTATTAAGTATTTTGTGATAAGCAACTGAACTGTAATAATTTTAAAATATATTTGGCATTTTCTGGTCTACATAATAAAGCTTTCAACACCTGCATCGAATTAAAATTGTTACTGAACAGAAAACCCCCAAAGCTAGTTTCTAGACGCTCAGTGATACCATTCTATCATGGAGAAGCTGGGGCTTCACTTGCAAGTCTTTGCTTGATAAAGGATCCAGATACATAACAAAGAGCAGTCTAAGTCACTCACTCAAGATGTTATCCTGTCAAAACCAAAATATTTCTTCTAGCAAAGAAAAAGCTCTCCTTTCAAAATAAATAATAAAAAGAAAAGAAAATATATTTGCATAAATGCAAGCAGTCACTTTCACAGAAGCTGGCACATAGAACATGAAGTACAAGCTGTTAGTCAAAGCACCGCAACCAAACTAAAATTCTCTGTTTACTGATCGGGAAATTCTAATAGATTAGACATTCTGAAATCCATACTTGCTTTTCTCTTTTTTTTCCCCAGTAAAACAACTTAAGACACTCACCTCAGAGTACTTAAACAGCCGAGTTTGAAAAACGCTTTCTGCGCCAGCTGCCCTCACTGACCAAGCATTCTTTTGTCATTTATGGTTGTTTAAGATTATGGCAAAAGATCAGCCTGTAGTTCCTCATTGAAGAATAGCAGAACTCGATCAGTACTTCAGCAGTTAATCTGAAAATAAGGAAAATATTATTAGATCATAAAGTTTTCAACGATTTTAAACTCAGTCATGAATCTAAACATCACGTTAGAGGAATTCTTGTCAAATCATCGGTTTCTTGTTCTGAACAAGAAAGCATAAAGACCACATTAGCACAGCTTATGAGAGAGCCCCCAAAACAGCAAATCCCTCTTTTCATTTATAAGTTAACCAAACTTGAAGTGAAAGTTAGCATGGGACATCTAGGTCATAATAATCATGAAATAATTTGCAGACTCATTCAATCCTCTTCCAGAGAATCAGAGAGGGCTAAATAGGTTACACAGAGTGTTTTAAAGTACCTACCATACTAAAATATTTAATGGCTATGAAATTTTTAGAAGGATCTCAGGCACTGGTTTAATACAACATCTTTAAACAGCAAGACCAAAACCAAAATCCTAACTAAGGAATGTTTAGAGTCAACCATTTTTCTATGGTACTGATCATCTTTTCTAGGAAGTTGATTACGTGTCCTAACTGCAAGTTCAAAGTCCAAGTGATCATCACATGTGGATACAGGAAGCAACTTCCCCCAAGTCAGATTCCATAGAACCACCCACATTTTTGCCACCTTTTATTTAGAATCTAGATTATCTGGACATTTTTCATGTTCTCAGCTCTCAAAATAGCTACAAACCACAGTAAATTGCCTTTATGATTTTCTGTGGTATTAAAAATTTAAATTGCAGCTTCATGGCACAGTGGAGCCAATGTAATGCCCAGAATCAGTCAAAGGGTCACCTCGGCCCCTTGATTTCACCCATTACCTGCTCTAAATAAACCCAAGCACCTGTGACTGGGCAAAACAAGCTCGTGGCATACACACACACACAACCACAACACTCACCACCAAAACTAGACAATAAAGAAGCTTTCCTCAGCTTCAAAGCATATTCACTGAAACCTTCTGTGTCATGACTGGAGATTGATATGACAGACTGGAGACAAGTACCTTCCCTCCTTTGTTCTCCCACATCAGGACAAATAAACTTCCTCTTCGCTTGCAAATTCCTGACAACCAACCCCTCTGGTTTCAGTACCAAAATGCCAGACCATTCATTAGCCTATCACGACAGGAACCCAGAGTACTTTCAGTAGCTTGAATAAAGCAGTTTTCCTGCTCCCAATCCCCCCCAAACTGCATCCACGTGCTAAGGGAGTTGGTCTATATAAGACTGCTTCCATCTCCTCAGCATTTTCTTGCATTGAGGCCTAGAGGAAAAAATATTTCAGGCTTAAAAGCATTAAAATTGTCTCTTATTGCCTTGTATTACACACAGGTTGTAGATCTGTTACGTCTTACACAAGTGAATCCTGGTCTGAGATCAGAACTCCAGGTGAGCTGACAACAGAAAATGAAGGGTTATAATATAATGAAAACTTAGTCAACAGGTTTTACTTTTTTTTTTATCCCATCATATTAAAATCTGTTATTGCAAATTCTCAGTTACTAAAAGATCCTGCCAGATTCCAACAGTGAAGCAGCTGCAATTCATGACCCTGCTATAATTTATGAAGGCTTTGTATAGCCATTTTTCTTATTGTTTCAGTATATGAAGTGAAAGTCAACATAATCTTTGCATGTAAGTAGATTTCAATCGATCCCAATGCATGCAAGTTTTAAAACATGAAGTTGCACACAGTCTATTTTCTCAAGCTCTACTAAAGTCAGCCTGGCCACAATGAACCAGAAAGCCTCACACTGGCCTGCTGTGGGGTTAAGGGCAGCTGGGAGAAAACCTTTGATGGATCTGCCACAATGCTTTGGGCTGACTTGCTAAAACCAACAAACAAACCTGCGAAACAAACATCACCTAATAAAAAGACCAAATTAGAAGTAACCACTTCTTTATAATTTGGCACCAAATGAACAATCTTGAGGCCCAGCTTTCTCAGCAGAGGCAACTTTGAGCTCAGTTCACTGACATGAAAGCTCAGCCACTTTTGCCAGGTGCAGTAGATGAACAGGCTGCCTGAATATTAATTTCATTCAGGAGGCATACAAATAGAAAAAAAATACAGACTTCTATTTTAACTGGCTTGGCATCATAACAATGAAGTTGAAACAGCCTGGTTGTCTCATTGTTAGAGCAAAACCGGATTTACAACCCAGGTTTATACTTTAAAGAAAGTTTTATATGGCTTATTATCACCTAGAAAAAATTAGTGAAAGCCTCATTTTCACCCTCTCAGATACACACACACTTTTACAGACATTTCAACATACCATTATAGGCAACAATTTATTTGCAGAGCATTTCAGTCTTTTCCCTTTTAGTTCAGGCTCTGGTATCTTCACAGGCTGTGATACAATTAATCTGACATTTACCAAATCTAGAAAGAGCTAGAAACTCTGAAAGTTATTCAACTTCCAGCAAGTTTTATTTCCTGCTATTTCCAACATTGTAAAAAACTGTTAATAATTAAACATTTAATCTCCACTTTTTATATGGATCAAAAGCTTTCCCACTTGCCCTCCCTTGACTCAGGAAGTGCAGCGCTTCACTGCATACGAAAACTAGGACAGGATATGGAACCTTCAGGATTATTTCCAGTCTTTTACAAATACTAAGCAATGCTGTGGATTTTTTTAATATTTTTTTTGCCCCGATCAAACAACTCAGGAAACAAAAGCTAACCCACTCAGTCAACTCTTTCTACTTTTGCCCATATTCTCCTGATGCTTTTGAGCACATGGTTCCCCATCACAATTTCACAACCTAAATGCTTCACAAGTTCTATCAAGAAAAAGAAGAAAAAATAGCAACTAAAAAAAACCCACACAAAAGAAAACTACCTAGCTTGAGTTTAATTATAAACATTCTGGTTGCATTTTTTTTTTTCAATCTACTTCCCCTCCTTGTTGCTACAAACATTTAAAAACATTCTTAAGCTACAATCATGCTCTACAAAACGTAAACGCAGGAAACTAAAAATACATCTTATTACAACCACATACCACAATTTTGCAAGAGACTGAAAAAAACTTACTATGTCCTTTGCAACATGTTGAGCCCAAGCATCTTAAATGAGGGTAAAACACAGAGTTTTGTTCTGTATTGTGGACTTCAGTGCTCTCATGCGTTATTTAAAAAATTTTGTTTTTTTTTTTTTTATTAAGGCAAGTTCTTCATAGAGTCTGCAGGGAAAACAGCACCATGAGCTTCATTTTGCCATCATAATAGCATCCACTTATCTTGGCAACTCAAGCAGTACTTACACCCACACACAAAATGCCACTAAAAACCCCACAGAATACAGGGCTGTTAATATTTGAGGAATACACATGAAAATTTAGACTTACATTTAGTTCAGCTTTTACATTAATGACTAAAGTACAAATAATATATGGGCATCATTTTAAATTAAAGTCCTCAGCGTTCCACCACCTTTCCTTAAAACAAAGGAATGAAGCAACAAGTAAAAATAAACAAAGAAAGGCTGCAAACTGAAACCGTGCCATAGGAATGAAAACATTAATTCTGCGTGTAGAATTTCTGCCACAAGTCTCAACTATTTAAGCAATTCTTTTATTTGCTTGTTTTATGTAGCAAGAAATTCGTATCATCTCTGAAGCCGAACCCAAAGCTAACACTGACTGCTGTTTTTCTCTATTTTTAATATATTATTTCGTGGCATCAGCAAACATCACCAGTGAATTTTTTTTTAACACATAAAAGTAAAAACTAACTGTAAGATTTTTAGATAGGGAAAAAAGCAACAAAATGGCCTCTCCCTGATTCTCAGGAAACACATCTCAAGTTTTTTGGCTTTTTCAGCCCGCGATGCTGCGACCCTGTGAACCATCACATCCCTGCAAGTTGGGTCCTAAAAGATCACGTACACATCCTGCAGTACAAAGATGATCAATGCTCTTTGTCTGCAATAATTATTTACGAATAAAATTCCACAAAAAATATTAGACTACCTGAAAGTTTTTGATGTCATACTCTATAACTGATAAAGAAAAATAATGTGTTATGTTCCTTATATGACTTACAGCTAGACAAAACCTGTGATGTGCCCCTGGATGCCTACAGCTGAAGTACTGTTAAATCCAAATAAAGAATTGATTTTTTGGCTAAGTTCGAAATTATCAAAGTTGAAACAGATTTTAAGAATTTCTAAATGATGGCCAAAACTTAAGGCACAGATTCCAAGCTGGAATCACAGGAACTCTCCTCATGTAATCATCTCCTCATGACATCACCCAGAGCCAGCTGCCAGGCGTGAGCAGCAGCAAGAAGGCTTCCCTGGGAAACTTTTGTGTCCCAGCTCACTGCAGAACACACAGAGCCACTCGGCAACTGCTGTACTACACACTATTTGTGTTTCCAAAAAATGGCAACCAGCACTCGATCTTACTCTTAAGTAAGGAAACTGATTTTTTTGTAATATTATGTCAGAACTGTAACAATTGACACCGACTGATTTTTATGCCATTTGTATAGTCAAATTACTGCTAGCATTCCCAATGGATGAACTGCTTTTGGGTGAAAGCTTTTGCTCATCTGATTTTCAGCTTTTGTTCAGCTAACAAGCAAAAAAAGAGTATTTTGCTTCTTTGAATTAATCCAGTCAAAACTGAAAAGATGGCCAGGCTAGGGAGGGCTTGAAGTAAATTTATACAAAAGACAAACTGAAATAAACCCCACAAACAGATCTCTACCACAAACCCAGGACACTGAAAAGGACAAATTTGTCTGAAGAGCACAGTTAAAGGCATGCAGAGATCTGCCATTGCTTAACAGACACAGAACACCCTCCATGTAAAAAGAATAATCACATTTAAGTACTCGTCAATATATTTGAGTAGTCAAAACAATAATTATTTAAAATAAAAGTTTTAAAACCAGCAAGATTAGCTTAAAATAGATTCTTAAAGCAAGATTTCCTCTTTTTGACTGTCAGTGAAATCAGTTATCAAGAGGTATTTTAGTCACAAGTCTAGACTGGCAAATCAGACAACTGGGCTCAGTTATTATTTTAAATTTAATAAGCTGGTCTTCTTAAGAACACAATCCCCATCTCCATTAAGGCATACTGTTTGAAATTAAGCATAACTACAAAATTTAACTTGCAGTGTTGACAGAATCCACGTTAGAATAAATATCCTCTCAAGCAGATGTGACTTTCCTGCTCCCTTCGTTTCTCATTATGGCTCCTAACTCTTCACTGCCTGTTTGCTTTCTGGTTAAGTAGGAATCAGAAGGAAACCAGCTCACTGCAGTTTTGCACACAATCACAAAAGGAGTCAGCAGAAGCATGAACACCAGCTCTTTAATTAATGAACTGTTTGCCTGTGTATGCCTCCATATGTGCACTTACACACACATTAAACCTCAACTCTATAAAGCAGAAATTGTCCACCGTTTGCCACCAGCACTTCTGAGATAGTCTCAAAAACCACTCAACAGATAAAATACTGGTTATACTGACAAAGCAAGTAGAAGCACAAAAAATACAACATAAGATTTAGCGGAATGCAATTCTAACGCAATTTTTGTTTCCTGGGAATGTGGCAGCAAGCCTTCTAATTTACAAATTAGAACAATTTAAATTAAGCCTTTATGTCCTTACTATGCAAAAAAAAAAAAACAAAAAAAACACCTCATGAAAGTTCCTCTGGAAGAGATATAACTAAAACTAATAGAATTCTGGATTTCGGGTTTTTTCAATTTACAAGCCAAGAAACCATAATATTGATTAGTATTTATTTTCCAGTCATTAAAGTTTAGTCTACAATTTCAGTTGACTGAACTTGATCACTGTCTCTGAAAAAGCCCATCGTTCATGGACCTTCATGAGAGGCAGATCTTACCTATTAGAAAAACCTCAAACACAGTGATTGATTTAAGCAACATTCAAAAAAAAAAAAAATCTACACTTTTAAAGAACAAGCTGAGAGATCACCAAAATCTTAGCTGGTTTTGATATGCAAAAATAATGTTTTATATTCACTTACTAGATAAAATTCAAAGTCTTTTTAACAGCATTACAGCAATTTATAATCCTCCAACTACACTGTAGCAAGAAAATAAAACCATCAGCGATACCAGAAAAAGGAGATGTTTGCTCAGTGCCTCACACCCACCACCACACACTGCCAGATTTGCTCTCATCTGCTGCTGCCAATGCACATGTGCAGAATTATAAAGAAACTTCCTGCTCGCACAGATCCCATCACACTTTTAACAACAGCAGTTAATAAATAAAAAGGCTTTTGTATCTTGTGTAACAGCTAATTATACTCATCCTACTTGCCACCCCCCAGTGCAAAGCTCTACTCCACCAACCGCACACATCTCATTGCCCCTGCATCAGATAATGCAGAACTCCAGTGCAACGGCATTATAAAAGTAGAGTAAAGCAACAGACGGGAAGAAATTATCAGTAAAACTATGCAACTTGAGAGCTTCATGTTATAAAACCACAGCAGTTTAACAATTGTCACTGCAGTTAAAACAGACTTTGGAACAGAAGTCAAGCTACCTCAGAGACACCAAAAAAGCAAACTATAAATATATAATGCACGTAATTCATTATACATAAGTTATCCTATTACATACATTTATCATCAGTTTGTTTCTCCCCTCCCAAACAGGTAAGCAGAAATACACACTGGAACTCAGCAGATTACAAAATGGTTACACAGCCCCTTCGCTATCGGAACACTGCCTCTGCCAGAACCTTGAGCACGTGCCACCAAAATAAAGGACAGGCTCAGCATCCTCACTGCAGGAGTAAGACATTTCAATGAAGAGTTCAATGCTGCAGCAATGATTCTCTGAATTTCAAGAGATAGGGAAAGAAAAAAAAAAGACCAAAAAAAAAGGTCTGGTGCTGAAGTCTCCCATCAAAACTTGATCATGACTAAATTTGAAGACACTACCAGAAATCATAAGGTTAAGAGTTACATTGCAGACTAAAATTAACTAACCTGATTACGTTACTAGAGTGCCAACACAACAAAAGATTTCATTAAATGTGAAGTACAGCAAAAAGGGGAGAAAACCTTTCAAACACACACACTTTTAAAAAGGGTATAAAAGAAGAAAGAACCACATTCATAAGACTCCAGCTCTCACCTTTTCAGTTTTGTCCATGTATTATTATCCTACACAGCTGAGCACAGATTTTAATCCTGAACACACTGCAGGGAACACTGAACAGAAGAGACACATGAGGAGAGCTGCCAGCGAGACTGGAACCTGGACAATCAGTGCAGGGTTCCCACCAGATACAGGGCTCAGATCGAGCAGATGCCCCACCCAAACGTCCTTAGAAATGTCCAAACAGTGAAGAAAATGAAAACCATTTAAACCTCTCAACATGAAAAAGCCTCTGCCACCACAGTCTTTGTTACAAGCTGTTTGAACACAAACATAAAGCCCTATCTGTATTTTAAGCTCGTTTGGCATATTTGTCTTTTTTTCTAAGACAAATATACAGGATTTCACACATTCACAGGGGAAAGACCACAAGAGTAGAACTGTTTGTTATTATCACAATAGAACTATTTTCACTAAGCAGAACATGGTCCTGCAAAATATTACCCATTTCTTGTAGTGAATGACTCCACCCATATGTTGCAAACATAACAGGTTTTGACCTTCTAAACTATGCTTTTAAGACTTCAAAACAAATCAGCTCTACAGAAAAAAAAAAACTCTGGTAGAAGATGCAATAACAAATACATTATGTTTTAGGCTACAATAATCCACAGAATTCACCTGAACTGACTGAACTTTCACAAATCTCAACAGCTGGCTATCAAGCCAGTACGAACTGTGAAGATAAATCTGAATTTACCAAAGCCTTGAGACAGCTAGTCATTCTCAAACAAAATTTTTGCAGATAAAATCTCTTACCTTACAGAAAATAACAGTCAGCAAGACCAAACTGCTCAATTATATTAACTTTCCAGGGAGCAATGTAGAATTCTTGTATTCTTTGCCTGAATACAATTTTGACAAGAGACATAGAGCCCCTCTGCTGAAAAACTTACAGAGCCATCACTTCACAAACTGCATGACAAGTAACAGTCTCTCTCTTCCATAGCCCTTCACAAAAGATTTAATATTCCTTTGCTTCTGTATCTCCTCCTCATACGTTTTGGATAAAGTGTTATTTTTCAGTTCTTAAATAACAGTCCTCACATCTGAAATGATCAATAAATACACAAGTAGGCCTGCAATGCAAAGAAAAGAGTTTAAAAAGTTTGCCACCCTTCATCCTTACAGATGCAAACGATGAACTGCCCTGCACATAGTTAATTCACTCCCACCTAAATGGCCACTAGATTTTTGTGTGCTAATATAGCAGTTAAATTAAGCTGGTGCTATGCACTGAATTAGAAGACAACTTGAAGCATTCTCTTACCGACATCACTTCCTCTTCCATATAGCTGCAGCTTCTTTTGTGGGGGATGTGAAAAAAAAGAGAACAGCCACACCAAAAAAAATCCAAACTGAAAAATCGCCTCAGACTTGGCAGGTTTTACTCACTTTCCAATGAGCCCTGGAAAGGCGCATCACTGCTCAGCTGTAACATTCGACCAGAAATCAGAAGGCTGAGTATCAGAAAAGGAAAAAACCCTACCCCATAAAGCCTTCACACACAGCAAGCAGGGACTCACAGAACTTTCTGGTGTCTGTTCCAAATGCACAGAATATTTCTTCAGCCTCACCTGCTTTTGCAAACATGCCATTATGTACATTAGAAAGCAACGCTTCACTGCTTGCACAAGTCTCAGGGTATGAGCCACACATGACAAATGTTAAATTAAGTCTTTTAATGAGCTGTGAGAAGATCCTCCAGTGTTCCAAGCAACACAAAAACTAAGTGCACAAGCTAACAACAGAGCAGATAAGAACTATCATTGGCCAAACTCAGATGTTTTGACATGTTGTCCATGTCAAAATTTGCAAGCATTAAAAGTTACCAGGAGCTTCTCCGAGTCACCTTCCTTAAATGTAACCATGGGACACCCTACTTGATTGATTTTTCTAAAACAATACTGTAAATTTCCAGTTTGATGCTTTCAAAACATAGAGGTATTCAATTCCTTATTGTTACATAGTCTAGACAAGGAAAGGATCCCTATGGAGCCAAACAATATATAAAATACAGACAGAAAAGATTAAAAGAGATTCTAAACATCTTCAAGTCTATGCATCATAGAACAAATAAAGCAATTTACTAGTAATGAGCAGTAAAAAAAAAAAAAAAGAAAACAAATGAAATAGCTAAACTGCTTATAATATAGGCCAACAAACCAGCTTTCTATTCTTTTTATGCTGCAGATTAAACTGCACGGAAGACAGAAAAACTTCAAACCTAAATGCTAATCCAGTTTAACAATTTGTTCTAAATTCACAAACTAACAATTCCATCCCTGAGGACACTGAGGAACACATGCCAAAAAAAAAATAAACAACTGTGTAAGTTTTCATATATTCACTTTCTTTTTTTTTTTTTTTTAACAGGCAAGAGTTATTACGAGGTATTTACTTTCTTCATCTGTTACCTCTTTTCCCCATCTTGAGCCTGGCAGCAGTAAGAAATTTTGTAAAAATTTCTTAAAATGCAGCCAGACCAAGGAACTTGAGCGTAAAAGAGTTGTGCATTAAAAGCCGGCACTGCAGTGTGCGATGGCAGGTTTTTTGTTGTTGGGTTTTGTTGTGTTTTTTTCCAAACCTGGAAGGAGCACCCCAATACTAGGATATCTCATGTTAAAGCAACTTTTTGATAGCAATAAACATTTCCACTCAAATATTCAAATCCCTAAGGAGCTTCCATAAACAATGGAAACCCACACCGGCAGACCCCTCGGAAGACACATTTGGTCACAGGCTGGCGCGTTAAGCCCATGACCCAGCGTTCTTAATGCCAGCGCTGCCTTCGAGATCACACGCGATTTAGTGACTGCCTTTCTTTCAACTTCTGGGACCAACTTCGCTGGCAGGGAGCTGCGAGGCTGATGCTGTCAGGGAGCTGCGAGGCTGATGCTGTCAGCGTGCCAAGCCCCGTGGCAGGGGGCACCAGGCTGCTCCGTGGGAGGAGGGAACAGCCTGGGCACGCAACTCCTGGAGGAGCCGGGCTGTCAGCGCTGCCTGCGAGGTCCCACCGACACCAGCCCGGGAGACGCTCCCCCCTCTTGACAGCTCCCAGCGAGCGGCCCCAGCGACTCGGCAGGAGGAAGTTCCCGCGCCCCGCTCGGCGCCGGTGCCAGAAGGTTCCTGAAGCCTGAGGTGACACCGACCAGCCCGAGCGGGGACCCCCGCGCATGCGCCCCGCGCCCCTCACCGTTGCCGGGTGACTCGCCCTCCCCGCCGTCCTCAGCACCACCAGCAGGTTCCTCCGCCTCTTCCTACCCCGGGGGCCGGCGCGGGCCTCTCCTGGCCGCTCCGCTCTCCTCGCAGCCCTCCTCCGCCGGCCGCTGCCCGCGCCGTGTGCCGCGGCCGCCGCGCTGCC
>VZTF01002331.1:838351-899441 GCA_013397755.1 Cnemophilus loriae | reverse complement strand
GCCCGTTCCAATGTCTGACCACCCTTTCCGTGAAGAAATTCCTCCTGATGTCCACTCTAAACCTCTTCTGTCTCCTAATGTCCAACCAAAGCCAGCAGGGTACAAGCCTGCATGGTGCCACTACTGGCCGTGGTCACTCTCTGGGCACCTCAGGATGAGAGGAAAGTCTCAAACTGCACCAGAAGAGGTTTAGAGTGGACATCAGGAGGAATTTCTTCACGGAAAGGGTGGTCAGACATTGGAACGGGCTGCCCAGGGAGGTGGTGCTGTCACCATCCCTGGAGCTGTTTAAGAGAAGCCTGGACGTGGCACTCAGTGCCGTGGCCTGGTTGACCTAGGCTGGACTCAATGACTTCAGAGGTCTTTTCTGGCTTAGTTGATTCTGTGATTCCAGTTTTGCCTTTCTCATAACCATATTAAAATATTTCCTGTAAATTTTCTGAATTGAAGGATCAAGAGCAATCACTGCCAAACGTTTCCCAAATGTAAGCGCGCCAGAAGTAATGAAGTGCCCTTTGACAAAGAGCTAATGCATTTTGAAACACAAAATTTAGCACCCTTAAAGTGAGTTAGCATAAGTTAGAGAGGAGATGCAAGCTTACACCCGAAGTGTTAAAACCAGTGCCTGGCAGTCTGTGGTTCCCACATGCCACGCTGAAACTACAACAGCTTTTTCTGTCATGCAGTGCCAGCAGCCATAGGTGGTGGGTTTAATAAGGCATTTAAGGAAACTTGGATTTAGTTAGTAAAAATCCTCTCGGGAAAAGCTTTTTCTTTTTCCCCGTGAAAAACTGACAAAGAATATATGAAAGGAGGACAAAATTATACAGGATGGGATGGGATTAATTGAAACCTCTGTATTTTCAACAGCTGGGAGGATTTGGTTTCAGGTTTTCCAGCATGGATTCTGAATTTTATCTAGAGATACATTTATAAGACTCATTAAGAGGTTTTGCATTTAGAATCCGAAGCAGGGAGAGTCACAATCCCACAGTAAATTAACCTGGGTTTAATTAGATCTAAAACTCTGTTTTCCTGCTGAAGATTTGATGTCATTAGGAGGTACCACGCAAACCCAATAAAACGTGTAGGGTGGGGGAAAGTGGCCTCTCAGGGGGTCTGTGTGTGCTGTCTGCTTCCACAGCAGACTTCTCCACTTGAACCACTAATAAAATTTCCTCTTGTCAGGATGAGGTTTACGAATTTGTGTTTTGTATACATAGCTGTGTTCTTTCTGATTCATTTAGCCTCATCAACAACAATAAAGATACTGAATCAGAACAAGCTTGCAATTTTGTTGATGAAACATGGGGAAGAGCGGACTCCAGCTGGCTCTTCAGCAGATACATTGGCCGGTTGACAGGAATAAAACTGCAAGAAACCTAACACAGAAAGCACACACGGTGAGAGGAGACAGACAGCAGAGGCAGGCAGGTAGGCAGGCGCAGCACAGCACCTGTCTGCTGATTTTGAGTCCAAGGCAGTGGCTTCCCTGCTCTGAACTGGCTCCGAATACGCCATTTCATGCCAGCTTATCCTACCTCCTTTCAAAAGCTTCCAAGGCTCCTTGCAGGGGGCAGACATATGCAGTCCCAGGCTGCCATTTTAGGCTTTTCTGCTCACTTTGTGTTCTTGCTGCCTACTTGAAAGGTTGAGGACAACCCAGGAGTCACAGAGTCATAGAATATCTAAAGTTGGAAGGGACCTATAAAGATAGAATCCATCTCCCTGCTTCTCACAAGGCTGTCTAAAGCTAAACCATGTGACTAAGAGCATCGTCCAGATGCTCCTTGAACTCTGGCAGTCTTTGTGCTGTGACCAATTTCCTGAGGAGTCTGCTCCAGTGACCAATCACCCTCCCAGTGAAGAACCTTTTCCTAATGTCCAGCCTGAACTTTCCCTGACACAACTTCCTTCCATTTCCTCAGGTTCTGTGACTGGTCATCGAAGAGAAGATCAGCATCTCCCCTTGCCTTTAAGGGAAGCTGTAGGGTGTGATGAGAGCCCTTTCTGTCTCTTTGTCTCTGAGCTGAACAGATGCAGTGAGCTAATCTGCTCTTTGTAAGACTTTCCCTTGAGACTTTTCACCATCTTAGTCTCTGTCTGGTGCTTTAGCCACATTTTCTTAAGTAGTAAATAGAGAGAGGAGAGAGGCAACAACTTAATGAGTGGCTGCATGGTTACATCCCCAAAATTCAGCTGTTGAAAGCATCTGCCTCTCAGATCACTCCTAAACATCACAATAGAGCAATGTCCATTGCTCTATTGTGGTTCCCATCACATTTCCCACTGTCTCAGGAACACCTGAATTTTGAAGGCAGCATTTCATATTCCTCCCACTCTAGTGCTGTGCAGGCTGTGGAGCTCACACAGCCTCGTTTCCCCGCTCCGAACCCACGGGCACATCCAGAGCAGGGGTTGTGCAGGGCAGGGCTGCAGTCCCACCAGGTGACACAGCACTGTCACCCCATGTCGGGACATATGACAGTGCACTGCCCTGTAGAGTGACACGGCCCCAGTGTGAGGCTGCTCAGGAGCACAAGGACCCATTCCCCAGCTGCTGCACAGCTCCAGGAGCTTGGCAGATGCGACTGATCAGCATCTGGCTCCTAGGGCCAAAGAGCCAGAGTGCCATGGCATCCCTGTCTCGTCAGTAAATCATTGTCCAGAGCTACACCACGAAGGGGAAGCCATTTCTGCAGCTCAGTGTGTTTTCTTGCAAATCTTTACAGCTAAATTGCTCAGCTTTAAAGTTTTGCGGAGATTGACTGCTAAGTGCTTACAAAGTAACTCACTAGATCTGAAATAATTACTGGTGTAATTCCCCTGTTTTCAGGAAAAGCTATTCATAAGCACAAATCACTATTGCCTGTATATGTCGCAGAAGAACTGGAGCCATGTTTCCTTCATGTATCCCCAGTTCCCATCCTAACCTAGTATGGCTTTAGAATTAATATTCTCTGAAGAATTTAGCTTCCAATTAAGTCTACTTCCAGGAACAGCCCTGCATACACTTCATCAGAAACTGAAGCGACTTAAAGAAAAATATCCTTATCCCAACTGTGCTCGCTGTTGTACAAGGCTTAGTACAAACTGAGCTAAAATACTCCAAAACTTAAATAAGCTTTGCAAAGCCATCAAATCCTTGGAAGGTTGATAGCCTGCCATGCAATTCCTTATCTTCATACTAGGTTATTCTCTTACTAGGAGGAAATGGGAATTTGACACGTAATAAAACAAGACACCGTCTGTTGTAATACCTGTGTATTATATGCCAAACAGTTTTTCCTGGGAATTATCTGTATGTCAGCAAAGTGTTTGCTTTTGGGTTTAATTGCTCACATACAAATTATTTGATACATTCTTCTGAACTTGGAAGTGCTCAAATTTTGCCTTAAGTGGACCCTATTGATATCTTGCAAAAAATATTGACAAATGCTAGTCCTTTCAACATCAAGGAAGAATTAGCAAACACTTTCCAGCTAGTTACTCTGAGAAGACCTTTCCTTTCCTGCGTATTTCATCCAGAAATAGACACGTCCCCAAACTGAGTCTTTACTTTGTTCTTCTTTTCCAGCATTATAGCATTTTCTAACAAACGTTTTATTTCAGGATGCCCAGCATGTGACACTTGGCAATGCTGGACATCCATAACTCTCCATGGAAATTCTTGTATCAGCAAGTATCCAGTTGTTCTAACTCAAGGTGTCCAAAAAGGCACCTAAGAATCAAAGTTCATTTTTAAACCTTTGCCCTGTATTAACAAATGGGGCTTCACAATGCTCAAGCAAAGAGGTGAAAGGATCTATTTTATAGAAACATGAACTCCAGCCCAGAGAAAACTATTCATCATTTCAAAGACTGTCAGCCATTACTAGACACATATGTAAGGATTTTTTAAAACTGAATTCAATATCAAAGGCACATGTTCTGCGTAAATGTCAGACATTTTTACTCATTTTTCTACTAGAGTTCTGTGATTAAAATAAACATTTACAGCATGAGATTTTTTCCCCTGCCTCTGAACACTTTTTGGATCTGAGTCTTGGTTTTAGAAGATCTGTCTTTAAAGTAGAAATCTAGGAACATGGGTCAAATGTGGCTTTTAAGGCTTGTTCATATTTTAATTGCATGGTTGCAGACTTAAGAAGAGATAATTCTTCCCTCCTTGAAATTCAAGACATCGAAAGGTTAATTCAGTCTTCTCAGTTCCATTTCCTTCCGTCTGTTCCCCTTCCCACACTCCTCCCCACCCCCCATCTGTAGACAGCTGAGTTATTTGAATTTTATGCAAGCTAGTATTCATCCAAAGGGGGAAATCGCTCAACGTATGCATCAGGCAAGCGAAAATTGCAGTACTGCACACTTGCATTTTTAACTTCCTATTTGCTTTTCTCTGCATTCGCCAGCTTGGGCTGTGGACATACACACTTATGCCCCAAAGATAAAGTTAAATTAAAGCTTGTATGTCCCCATCCTGTTGAATTCCCGCTCTTTGCACTCGCATGGAATCTACGCTCAGGCTGCTGTGGTGCTTTTCCCTTGGGCTGAGGAAAGGCTACAGTTCACGTTACCACAATTTGTCAGCTGCCAACACAATCACTCTCTGCTGCTCCCATGTTATTTCATGGTGTGGTCACTCACACTCAAGATACACTAACTCCAGAGGAGTCACTTTGATAGAGCTCAGGTTAACCCTGGGATGAAGACAGAGCTTTAATCCAACTGATTTCAGCACTTTACATACGTTTGCAAGAAAAAGATCCATAAAAGTATTCATTGAAAATGTTCTAGTTCAGTCAGTCTGAAGAAAGAGATGTTCACTTCAGATGCCAGGAGAGATAAATAGTATCATCTTTCTTTTTTCTTTTTTTTACATTTTAAAAAAGAAAAACAGTATTCAATGTAAAATACTTGCAGCTTTCATTGAAAAGGCAGAAGTTAATAGATGTGGAACTTACTGATTACCACTTTCTTACTTAATTTTTGGCCTTGTACACAGCATGTAATACCTGTGTGTTTGGTTTACACTGTATAACAAGCTTATAAAATTGGAAAATGATTCTTGGAAAAGATGATGGAGAAATCCAAGTTTTTATTCTGTAAATTGCTCAGAGTAATCAGCTAGAAAAGATAACGTGGCTGCCTTTTCTGTTCCTCTGCTTCAACAGCCTTGTTTCCTTAAGCAGCTGAAAAACGTCAGGGTTTGTCTTCTTCTCACCAAACATGAAACCACTCAAGCTACCAGGAGTCCCAGGCTATTGAGAGTGGAATGATTTGGCAACACAAGAGAAGTGCTGGTGAGGCACCACTCAAAACCACATGCACAGCCCTGTGTCCCAGGAGTGAAGAATACCACACCTCTGTATCTGCCCCAGCACAACACAGATTGCAGCAACAGACCCACCTGTTGTCCTTTTTCCTCTGAGGAAGGACAAGAGGAAAATATGAAGTTAATATAAAGTTAGTAGATCTCTGGATTTTATGATCTTTGATTATCTTCTCCTGGATTATGTTGGTTCTCTATTTGCTCCACAGCGGATGCAACAATTTGAACTTCATTAGGAATGGTAATGTTTCTCCTGTCTGAAGCAAAGAGAGGGAGAATCCCAAGAGTGGGTTGTTTAAGTCCAGAGCAGCCAGCTACACTGAGAAGAGCCATGTTTGAGCACACTCTCGATGCTCATTTCCCTGTCTTACTCCTTCCCTAAACTGCTGCTTGCAGAAGACGCTTCTGTCCAGAAACAAACGGGAGGAAAAAAAATACTGTTAAAGACTCAAAGTCATGCTAAGCTTGTGTCTCCAGACCAGTATTCATCACAAACTGTCATGTGCTCTGTAGCACTAACTAACACATGTGACTAACACATCACATGCTTCTTTCCCCACCCTGGCTTGGGGGGGTAGAAGCCTGTGCAGGGACACTCTGTATTAATTCTACTTTTTCCTTTAATAATGCATGCATGGGTCAACACATTTTGCTAGAAGAGGCCAGGCCAGAGCCAAGTACTTTGTGCTGGAAGACACACTTTTGGGTCAGTTCTTGAGAAAGCTCTATTGTAGGAATCTCCATCTGGTTAAACTTTTAAAAATTCACCCCCATCCCAAGTTTTATAATATCCAAAAAAAAAAAAAAGAGAGAGAGGAAATTTCTACTCCCACTAGCTTATGTTTTCTCCTTTTGCTCTTTGCTGCAACAGGGCTTCTGGTATAGCCTTGTCTGAACTCCTGAGCTATTTGGAAAACATGGGGTTGGAAAAAATAGCCCAAGGAGAAGGACTATCTACAACTGCCTCTCCTCCCCCCTCATCTTCTGTATGTAGCTACCCTCAAGGTTCAGTGGTCTTGACAAGGAAAATGAAACACCTTAGGTAATGATAAAACATCCAGTGTAAGACAAGTGTCAAGTATTTACTCACTGGTAGTGCAGCATTACAGCAGAGAGTCTGCCAAAGAGGGATCAGTGCCTTCCTTACACCCCCAGGATTCATTGTCTCTTAGCCTGGGAACCTGTCTCCGTTCCCAAACAGGGATATTTTTTTTGGCAGCAAGATGGAACAAAAGGCACAAAGAGAACTAAGAAAACCCTTTCAGTGAAGCTGTAGTCTTTTCTTTTTCCTGTTCCCCTGAGGACGGGAAACCTTCTAAGGACAGCTCATAATACACCCAATCCTGCTACCTGCCTGGAAGGTGCTCAATGCTCACAGAGACCTACAGGAATTAGGGTCCGTGCAGATTCCAGCCCAGCTTTCAGCCTTGACAAGTTGATCCCCTACCTTTAGCACCAAAAATACCACAGCATTTTGAAAATGAAATCACTGTTATATTTGAGTGGGTGTGTTATTTCGAGACAGCACTAATGTGATTATAAAATCAGTTGTGTCAGCTTATTGGCTCAGCTACAGACACTGATCTGCTCGAGCGTCTGTTCCTCTACCCGGCTGCTCACGTTAGGGTGCTTTGTCCCCCCTCAGCTCCCTGTGGAAATAGAGACCATTTGATTCCCACTGTTGCACCAAAGAGAAAGAAACCCCTTCTTCTGGCAGTTGCCCACCTTGTCTCTATGAAACTTGGCATTTCCAGAGCACGTCTTGTGCCAAACATGAGCACAGCATCCCCCAGCCCCTGAAAGGCTACAGCCCATGTATATTTATATAGATAGATAATATATATTAATGTCCCTGCAGCACCAGCCCTGCACAGGCTGGGCACGCTGCTTCCGAGTGACAGCAGCCAAGGGAAAAGGTCAAGTGGCAGCAGGGTCCAAACCTCCCAGCCTCACTTTTCAGACTTTTCACTTGAGCTCCCTCTAAACGTTTCCTCTCACCTATTACCGAATCCTGGTAGCAAGTGTTTGTTTTTCCCTGCTGCTCTGTGGGTGTCTGACAGACTCGGTGGCTTGTGCTGCCAGGCATGGTTTAATGCTGTCAATGGCAGGTGACTCACTGGTATCAGAAGTGTCAGTCCTGGCAGGTTTGACTCAGCCCTTCATCTTTTGGCAACAAATTGAAATAAAATACAGTTTCCATTGTATGAGGCAGCTTTTCAGGCATAGCCATACCAATGTAGCTTTACACGCTTTATGTGCAGAGCATCCATAAGGATTCTGTAGTTTGCATGCTCCACTGGCGTCTTGGTTTTTCACATTTCTACACCCTGGATCATTCTGCTGCCTCTGTGCAACAGAAAGAAAGTTGAGGTTCATTGCAACCACAGTCATCCCAAGCCCAGGCAAATGCCAGGTTCCCCTTACTGAAGATGGTGACTCTGAAATCCTGCAATCAAAAACCTGACAAAGAACAGCTTTGCTGCTCATATAGCAAAAATATTTCCATTACTAGTGAAAGGAAAAGGCATCTGAGTAAGATATTACCTACCCATCTTTCCCTCAAAGTATGCAATGCCCTCAGGCCAAATTCCAAACTTTCCGTGTGTAAACTGCATCCAGCTGTGTGTGCTGCACAGAGTATGTAAACATGAGGTTTGAATCCCACACGAGCTGTGTTTGACCACAGCACCGAATTTACAAGCTACAGAAACTTGACAGGCACTTTATGCAATGGTCAAGATGTTTGTTATGGAGATGAGTATCTCCCGATTTCAGCAGAGTGAGAACATGTAATTTTTCATCATTATGTTATTTGGCTCAACACTATTGCACCTTCCTCACAAACTTAACCCAATATAAATTAAAAACATGGTCATCTTCAGCCTAAAAACCCAAACAATGTATCCCAAACTGTTTTTAATATTAGGTTTGCCAATAAATTGGGCAATTAAAGTGGTAGTGGTGGTGAAAACAAGCGTGCTCACCCTGTCTTAGCATGTTTAGAAGAGCCTGAGCTCTGCTGTGGATCCTGGGGGCAGAGCCCATGACTGGGCACAGAAAACCAAAAGTGAGATTCTTCTGCTTTGCTGTTCTGAACACTTTGTTTGCTCTCTACAACTGAGAGAACTTGTGCTACTCTTGAAGTTTAAGAGGTTTTGTCCTTTTAGTCTGTCTTCATAATCAGAATTATAATTGTTATTTTTAAAAACAGACAAATATATAAAAAACTGAAACTCATGAACTGCCTGGATTCATGAATCACTCAGATTATGTTTTAAAGTCTTTTCTGATCTTCTAAATCTTGTGTCCAGCCAAACAAGAGGTTAATGCTCTCTCTCTAAACAGACACAAAGAATGTTCAGTGCCAAATCTCTGCTACAACTTACACCAAATATTCACCCAGTGGCTGCTTTCCTGCTTTTTCCCGGGGGCTTTCAGTCAGGAACACAGCTTTCTATTTGTGACAACTGGTTGGATATGTGAGATGGAAGCAAAGGAACTGAGTCCTGACATTAAATGTGGTGCACACGCGCAGTGATTTGGTGTGGTCAATGCAGATGCAGAGATAACCGAGCCAGCCTGCACAAATCACTTAAGTTGGCAAAAACCTTTAAGATCAAGTCCAACCACAAACCTGTTCATTGTTTTAATTTAAACAAACATTGTAAGAACAGATCCTTAAGACACATTTAAGCACATTAAAACCGTTTTCTCCATGCACACAAATCAGACTCAAACCCACTCTACGTAAGCCTGTGGTGCCAACAGAAACATCCACAGACCTTCCAGGGGCTATCAATCAGCTGAGAGACATCTCTGTCCCTCTGAGCTCATTGTTCAAGCTGCCTTATAGTGAGTGGAGAAAACCAGGTACTCCTAGGGCACAATTAATTTTATCCCGACTTCACTGCCTCCTTTCTGACTATCATGGAGTCTAGACAGGAATTTCAGATGGAGACACTGAAAGGTACACGAGAGGAAACCCACACCAGTATCCAGGAGGATGCACACAGACCTTCCCTCCCTGCTTCCAGAGCCAAGGGCTGAGGGAGGCACCAGCAAGTAATTAACAGCTACCAAAACAGGAGCAAGCAGAAATCCGTTGTACATCCCTTTAGGACCCATTCCTGGATGTCACTGTGGTGCCTGGGCTGTGCAATCTCAGACTTGGCCCTTGATCATGGTAATCACACCATGGCTGTGCTGAGAGCCCTCCAGAGCCCCAAGCTTGTGCTTCTGCCAGCCTGGGCAGGTGGGGATGATCCCCAGGCATGTTGCTGAATGCACCTACAATCCCCCCCCCATAAAACTAATCTGGCAGCAGCAAGCCCCAAACCTCACCTTTACACCAAACCTCAGCACTGGAAAATGGTGGGAAGGGAAACTTCAATATGATTGTCATGGTAAATGAAGAGAACAGAAAAAAAGAAAAATCAAGATGTATTTTGGCAGTTTTCCATGTCGGTTTTCCCATTTCCCTCCCTCATGCACTTTCTACAGGAGCAATCTGTCCTTTCCCTAAACGCTGAGCAATCCCAGCACTAAACTAATCAATATTAATGGCGATGGGTTCGGGAGGGGGGAGGAGGGGAGAGGAGAGGAGGGATTACCCTGACCTTTTTCAACTCACACTGCCTCAGACGGCCACCAAGCAGCTGAAGAGAGAGCAGCCAGACGGTAATGCCATGTGGTTTTAGTAGCTTTTCATTTTTTTTTTTAGTTTTTTTCCTTGTGAATATTTACTCTGTTGTCTCACTGCAGATAGCAATGAAATCTGATTTTCTGCAGGAAGGAAAAAATATAATTATATCAGCCATCTCCGGGCCAAACCTTGCCTTGATGGGAAACTCCACTGAAATATGGGGAATAACGCCCAGGCTGGATTTTAACTTGAATTTCTTAATAAAAAGAGGAACTGGATTAGGGAAGTTTTGACAGGTGAAATGCTGGTGTGCTTTGTGGATTTCTCTTTATTATAATAGAGTATAATCAAAGCCATTGAGCTGTGACTGGGATATGGAGCAAGAGCAAACAAAGGGCTGGGGGAACCGGTCCTCTATTGTTACGCTCAAGTGTCCACAGCAGCTCAGGGATGGATGTGCTCAGTACAGGAGGCTCAGAATGAAAGACAAATCCTATTAATTAATAGAAAATCATAATTGAAGCTCTTTGTTCCTGTTGGATTTGGGGTTTATTGTAGATTTTCCGGTTTGCAGCATTTCTTAAAATACAGGTTTATGTCAAGGGGCACCGTGGATTACTGGCAATTAATCATTGTCTCATTTTTACTGATTATTCTTGTTGCCATGTGCAAAATATGATTTTTAGAAATTTCATCTGAGAAATCTAGAGAAAATTCTATTTATGCCTTTCCTCTTTTGCTCTGAAAGAGCCAAGCCTCAGGGAAAGGTCCCAGATTGAGTGTTAGGTTTGTGGGGGTTTTTTGAATAAACATTTTTATGGTATTTTCATGTTTTTTTTCTTGAGGAGAAAATGCTTTGCAGATGGCTGATATCACAGCACTAGCTAATGAAGCCATGGGTGTGTTTTCCCTTTCTTTGTCAGGACCCATCATGTCCGACAAACCAGATTTTGCAGAAATTGAAACATTTGACAAGACCAAGCTGAAGAAGACAGAAACCAGAGAGAAAAATCCACTGCCCACTAAAGAAAGTAAGTGCTTATGAGGCTATTTGAAGTATGAGTAGCAAGGACATAATCTGTATTGCAGTTCATATGCAAAATGAATACTAATCATAGGATTACAGGCTCAAACTCCTCCCTGACTTTAAGTGGGGATAAAACTAAGACTCTATGCTGGGCTTCCAAGGATATCAGTAATTATAACCAACAGTGCATTTTGTCTGAAAAACCCTTTCTGATGGGATTGCTCTTGCTTCTGCTGAAAGCAAGACCAGTGTTCCCACTGGGTGCTGGTAACAGGATCAATCTGTTTGTAATTACCTTGTTACCAGCCCCTCTGGAGGCACAGGGGAAACTTTGCACATCCCTGGCAGGCCAGGCAGCATCCCCAGAGGGTGCCTGGGCTCTGGATTTCGTGTTATCAGGTAGATGAGCTGCTGCCTCCCACTGGTACCTGCTGTCAGCCCTGAGCAGGAGACCTCCAGGCACCTTCTCTGGGAATAAGGCTGCAAGCAAAACCTATCATCATCCTCATCTAACAGGCAATCTCCCTCAGAAAAGCACCCCTGAGCTTTTCTCATGCAGGGTCTTCTCCCATACACACTGTGCACGGGCAGCCAGATAAGGCTGGGATTCATGTTCAGATATGAAAAGAGCATTTGGAGCAGATTTTGTGAGCAGTTTCCTTTGGAAGAGTATTGCTAATCACTGTGGATGTGTGTGCTGATAGCCATGGAGACACACAGTCCCTCAACATTAGATACCTGGTATTTTCCTCCTGTTTTATTATCCTTGTCAATGCTAAAGCTGTAAATACAGGAGGAGCTTTGCACGTCATGAACTGCTCCCTTCTATCTATGCAGATGTGGGAATGAGTTGTCATTTCCAGGGTGACCAAAAAAAACCAAATATGGATTTAACCATTCCCTGGCTTTAAGTATGACCATAGAAATCTGTATCCTGCAGAACCATTATCATTGAATCACAGAACAGTGATTGTAGCTCCTTTAAGCACCAGAAGGGGTTCTAATGTCTCCCCACAGCCTTCTCTTCTTCAGGCTGTACACCCCCAAAACTCTCTCAGTCTGTCCCCACAGGAAGGCAAAGTTTGTTGTTCATAAACAGTAATGTTTATTGATGGTGTTTTTGTTTCCTCTGTTTTTCTGCCAGCTATAGAACAGGAAAAGCAAAGTGAAAGTACAGCCTGAGTATAAAATTGAAGATGTGACTGCTGCTTCTTCAGTGGGGTTTTGGCTTCTGAGTTGGGTTGTTGTTTTATTTTGTCCCTCCCACCCCACATTCGTTGCCCATTTATTTTAGGAAACATTTGTTCATTTAATGTTCCCTGGAGAAGTTTGTTTTGTTTTTGTTCAAGAAGATACTGTGTATTTGTATTCTTAAAATTATAATTCCAAGTTCTGTATTAACCCCATTACTTGGCAAAAAAAAAAGAAAAAAAAAAGCAATTTGCATAGAAATTGTTTTCCTAAACCTCACAATAAACAGGTTTCTTCTGATCAACTGTCTTTGAGCCTTGCAGAAATGGGGTTTACACTGCAACTCTTACTAACATCCTTCCCACTTTGTGTGCATTTCCACAGCAGCTTGGGGGTTTGGTCAGGTTGGGAAGGGTTACCCCAGGCACCCCCATGTCCCTTGGCTGGAACACAGCCCTTCTCCATCATCTGTATCCTGCAGAATCCCAGAGCCCCAGCTGGCACCAACCCACAGGAACCCCCCTGACCGCCTTCACAGCAGCCTGGAGACATCACTCCCATCGCTTGTGTCACTCGAAAGAGTGTTTCATGGGAACCCTGCAGGAAAAATTGTGTATGCCAGGAGCTCCTGCACTTTGAAACCCCCAGCCTGGCAGCAGACATGAGTAAGATGGGAAGTCACTGGCCTGCTTCATGACAAGTTGATGGTTCAACTGAGGAAATACTCAAATTAGCATTCCAGATGAAAAAAAGGGCTGCAGCACGCTCTCCACATCTTTTTTATCTCTAACATGCAAAGATCCAGTCAGCCTTGGACTTGGGATAACTTCAGCGCAGACACAGCCTTTGGCCCATCTCATCCCAAGCAATACAAGAATGAGGGAAGGTGGAAAGCAGAAAGAAAATTTAGTATTGCATTGATATTAAGGGATCAGACAAAGACCTTTAGCAGCACAGGGGTTTAAGACACAAACCTTCAAAGCAAGAAAGGACTCTGTAAATCTTCATTACTGGTGGCTCAATAACATCTTCACTGGTCTGCAGAGAACTTGGCAAAAATAGACTCTGGTACCAGCTCAGGGGACTCTCAATTACATGGTATCACGTTATCTCTGGAATTAATTTGCAATCATATTAGAAAAACAAGTGCTTACTCTGGGCAGATAAACTGCTGTCCCTGGAGCTTCAGTTTGATCCTACTTGTGCTGTGAAATGAGAGTAGCTCTGTGTACTTCAGCAGGGTTAGTCTGGGTTTGTACCTGTGTAAGGTGAGGCAGAAAGCAGCCTACAGGCTTCAGAAAACAGAAGGGAATGGTGGGGGTGATGTTCAGAAAGCTTTTGTTTCCTTAAGGGTTGTTTGACACTTGACATTGAATGTGAATAGTCAGAGCTGCAATTAAAAGTAGCAGTGGATCCACAAGACTGTGATGTTTGGTGGCAACAGAAAGTAACCAGAGGTGACCAGGAGACCAAAGGTAAACACAGGGCATGAGGACCAATTATTTCTGTCAGAGCTTTGTTAACGTCGGTCGTGTCTAAAGGGCTGAGACTGTTTTTTCAATCCACATTCATCAGTTCAACACTGCTGATGTTTTCTTTTCATTACCAAGTTTTTTTTTCACATTCTCATCTGAGGACCCCTTGGCACCTGACTCAAAGGGGTGTTTATTTTAAGGTCAGCTGGATTTATTAATACTGATTTTTATATAAAAGGTAAGGAATGCGAGAGGTTGAGCAACAAGGAAAACAGCGCTATTATCTTTGTGACTCATGCCCTCCTCTCACCCCTGCACACTTCGGGGTCAAGGAGCCTCTGACATTATTTAAATATTTGCTTTGATGATGAGTTCCTTCATGGAGGAAACATTTAGAGATAGCTCTTAGAGCAACACCACCTATGGAAATCTGTGGAGTTCCTACTGTTCCACCAGATTCATTCCACCCGTTACTTTCCTCAGGACGGTTTTTAAGCTCTGTATTGCACTCAGCAGTAAGGCCACAGATTAGACTTTCTCCTTGGTTTTGTTCCACATGCCGATCTCCCTCCATCTCTGCCAGTTCAGAGCATCTACCAACTCACTCAGCAAATACACTGTAAATCACCAAAAATATCTTTGCAATCACTGAAACAGGGGCTGGTCTCTGTGCCCACAAGTTCTCCCAAAAATCAACGGTCTGGGCTGTGTCCTCAGCCTGCACTTTTTGGGCAGAAGGGAAGGGAGGTCTGGCCGAAGCAAGAAAACAACAGAGATGTTCTCCTCTGTGTTGGCAGAGATACAAAGGATTGGCAGCACAGCGCAGGTTTGCCCAAGCACTTGGGTCAGGGCTGCTCCTGGTGCTGCTGCAGGGCTGTCTCCCCCCATGAAGCCTGCTCCCAATTTAGCTGTTTGAATTTAAAGCCTGAAACGGTAAACCCAACATCTCTGTGCTTTTATCCACACATCTCACCCCGCTAAATAAGCTGAGAAGAACTTTAGTCACGTTCTCCACCCCTGGATCTGACTACAAAGGCTGCAAACACCTGCACGCCTTGAAAAACTCCTCAAGGTTAAAGGCCAGATCTTCCCAGCTTTCCCCCGCCTGCCTCAGGTGGAGCACAGCTTTATGGCAGGGCTTGGGGAGTGCTTCTTTCACAATTAGCAGTTAAGAGAGGCTCAAAGTTAAAAACATGTAGCTGCAGTACTCTGATTGGAGAAATAGCCCTCTCTGCTGCTGTGGGAGACCATTTCAATCCAGGAACTGCATCAGGAGGTTAAAGTTTGTCAAGAGGTTTAGTTCCCTGTTATCTTAACCAAAGAGCATTACAGCCCTTATCTGTGGGGCAAGCTAGGGACACCAACCAGGAAACTGCTCATTACTTCAGGCTGAGACAGTGAATTTTCCTCCTTCCAGGCATTACACAAGGAAATATTTGTTGCTGCCATTGAGAGGGAGCTACGAGCAGAGCCAAGCCAAGCTAAACCAAAGCAAACACCTTACCCACACCTAGGAAACATCTTCTGGGTATTAACCTGACCTTCATTCCCTGGAAGAGCATCCTCCAGCTCCAAGGCTCCCCCACAGCCACCCACTCCACGAGCTGAGGCCTTTTCCCAGCTTCCATGCTGACGGGCAGCTGAGCTGGAGACAAGCTCATCAGTAAACAGGACCAGCTCCAGGTGGGAAGCTTAAATATTTCTGCCAGTTAGCAGCAGCCCCTTGCTGTTATGTAAAGGTACATAAATGAGGTGTTACCTTGCAGCTCCTCCAAAGGAAAAATGAATTCCATGCTAATGCAGTTACGGCCGAAAAAAAATCATTATATGCAGATAAACATTATATGCAGATAAACACCCACTTTCTTGGCATCACTGTGAAGCCAGTTTTGCCCCCTGGATCCCAGGAATAGGGCCAGCTCTCTGAGGATCTTGGCCAAGTCCACCTGCCCCTGTGAGTCACCTCTAATTGCTGTGCACAGTCACAGCAAGCCCTGATTGAGCAGAGGAGATCTGCATTCCTGTCGTTGTTATACCAAAGTTAGTTGATTTAATAAATCTCATTAGGCAGGCATTTGATGGCAGGGAAAGCCAGGGAGGACAAACCCTGAGCCTAGTTCTCCTAGGAAAAGGGGCGTGTGTGTGTTCCACCACAGCTGGAACCCAGCAAAAAGGCTCTGGAGGCCCTGCCAGCCCCAGCTCAGATACCACGGCCGAGTCTCAAAGCACATGTGGGGTTTTTTTTCAAATATATTTGGGAGTTCTCTCTTTTTTGGGTCATTAGCCCCATGATTGCTGAGACATGCCACAGCTCTGCAGTGACGAGGGCAATGCATTTTGGCCAGCGGCTTGGCCACCACAACAAAAGCTGGGATGCTCGAGCAAGGCCAAGGCTGGAGAAGTCTTTGGAAAACACCTTTGAGTGTTTGTTCTGCCATAAGAGCTGGTCCTGATGCAGCAGAGACCTCTCTTGCTAAGGGAGGATCAGGGAAAGAAACAAGGGAGAGATGTGAGCAAACGAGGATCTGCAAAAGCTCTATGGGATCAGGGGTCTGGATGCACCGCGTGGGAAGGAGGTCAGGGGCTGGGAGCGCAGCCAGGGAGGTGCCTGTGGCAGCAGAAACTCAAGGCAGAAGAAGCCAGGGTGGTTCTCATGCCTCTGCCTGGCTCGCCCTTTGTTTTTCCAAAAACACAGGGTGAAAACAATAGTCTTTTAAAAAGCACTAACCTGGTGCCAAGCTGGGGGAGCCTCCCACACTGTGCACAGGCAAACAAAGCCACTGTGTCCTCCTGGAGCCCTGGCACGGGCAGCCAGCCCTGGCCTCTCCACCTGTTCCCACCCAGGGCGTCCGCGAGTCCCCAGGCAGCTCTGGCTGTCCCAGCCCGATCCAGGGCACCGAGGTGTGTCCCGGCTGCACAACGCGCTCGGGCTGGAATGTGAAAGGCAGCAGGGGGCTGGCTGGGGCTGAGCCAGGCTGTGTGGGAGCAGGTGTGTGTGTGTGTGTGTGTGTGTGTGTGTGCGTGCGGGGGTGTTTCTCCAGCTCCAACCCAACGCCGCTCAAACTGACAGCAGGGTAAGCTCTGCTTCCATCTCCTGTGCCGGGAGAGGCGGCTCCGTGTGCTCGCTGTCTTGTCAGGAGAGCTGGCTTGGGAAGGAACAGTTGCTGGTGGTGGTTCGTGCACATCTTGTAAGCTGTGCTGACAACAGCTCTTGACAACTCCTACCATCAACTGCAAATCTCCCAATGCTTCGTGTTTGCTTCAAGGCCCGAGTCCAGAATTCATTCAATCCGTGAGGAATCAGGAAGAAAGGAAGAGGAGGGGGAGCAAAAGGCGGTTTCTAGCTGCTCTGGTCAAAGGGACACGTGAAAATGAGGTCCCTTAAGGCTTCAGCAGTAAGCACTGAACAAAAAGAATGAGAATTTTCAAAATAAAAAAAACAATTTCAGGAATTTTAAGCTGGTCTCATGAATTCAGAAGCCAACTCAGTATCAAATTTTTTGATTTGGCAAAGTTGCAACAACCAAGGAGGAAAAAAATTGTGTGTGACTCCAAGTGGGTGTTTTCAAACAGCATCTTGTTTGGGGAAAATAATCCCTCTTGGTCTGCTTTGTTTTCTCGTGGTGCTGGAAATAATTCTTCTCCTCAGAGAGAAGACTTGGGGTTTTATTTTTCTGTCTAATCACAGGAGCTACCTCAGGTCATGCCTGACCACAGCTGGTCCCCCCATCCTTGCTAGCACTGGGAGGAGTCACCACCACAAAGTGTTAAAGAAACGTGTGCAGGTCCAACATCATACATTTCATTTAGCAATGAAGAAATCAGGCATGAGGAGCCTTGGCTGAAGGCGTGTGCTTTTGAGGCTGAGCCCAAGGGCAGGGATGGAGGCAGCAGGGATGTCCTGGGGCAGCAGCATCACTCCCACTGCCAGGATGCTTCTCTCCAGGGAGAAGGAGCAGCAACAGCTTATAGTATTGCAATAGCTCCATAATGGCTTTATAATAGCTCCAGCCTCTTCACTGCTCCCCCAGCATCAGCATTCCATTTCTGTCATGCCCAGGCTCTTATTTCAGTGGGATCCGGGTAACCCAAGCCCACAGTGCTGCTCCTGGCCATGGGCATCGACTGCAGCACGGACCTCACCTGGTACCAGCACGAGTGGCAAGGAGCACGGGCATTGGGAGGCAATAGGTGCCAAACAACTCGTGCCAGCTGCAGTTCCCTCACTCTGGCAGACATCCCCAGTAACGCTGATGACTTTGGTGACATCAATCCAGAGCGAGACGGGGGCAGCTACAATGACGTGACCCTGGGGGCAGGAGGGCTGTGGGTGCTGCTGGAGGATTGCTCTTGCCCACCCAGCTCCATCATGGCCAGACGAACCACAGACCCACAACTGTCTTTTTTTTTTTTTTCTCAATACATCTTGACAATCCCTCGGGCCATCCAACCCGAGCAAAGAGCATGGAAAACTCCCCAGAGAGTGTTCTGGCAGCGGAATTGCTGCACAGCTTTTATCCCAGCCGCCGCTTGAGGTGCTCGGCTGGGGGCACTCTGCAGCCTGTTCCACCCCCGTGTGCCCACCTGGTCACTGCCACCGGGCACGGGTGGGTGTGGGATGGGCTGGGACGGGTGTGCGGTGCGGGGACGTCCCACAGGGGGGAGCCTCGTCACCGGCCTGCGGGGACACTGCCGGGGACAGTGCCGGGACATCACCGCGGGCACCCCCAGCGCCAGGCACCCTCCGCTCACGGGGCCGTGCCCGTGGGTTTGATCCCGGCGCTGTGGGCTCGGCTCCATTTCCACCCCACCAGAGTTCACAAATGCAAAGCGAACTGCGTTCTTCCTCATGGGGCTGGGCAGAGCTCCCTCCAAAACCACCACAGCTCCAGTGTTCAGAGCTGATCTGGGATTTACCAAGTGAATATGATCAAGGAAATCTGTTTCTAAAGGGTGTCACTGGGAAAAATTCACCCCATGGAGTGTCCTGAAAGTTCTCTGTGCCTGGAGGACGCTGATGAGCTGAACCCCTGAGCCAGATCCCCACCCTACACATTCCCATTGGTTCAACTTTAAACTGAACAGTAAAGGCCTAAAACTGGTTTAGTAAAACCAGAGACCTTGAAAAGAGCTGTCATCCCACTCTGAGCTCAGGTAACACTG
The DNA here is from genome assembly GCA_013397755.1 of Cnemophilus loriae. Classification (NCBI taxonomy): domain Eukaryota; kingdom Metazoa; phylum Chordata; class Aves; order Passeriformes; family Corvidae; genus Cnemophilus; species Cnemophilus loriae. The sequence continues at coordinate 880,614 of VZTF01002331.1, read as the reverse complement.
GAGATGTCTCCTCCCACCTCAAAGATGAATAAATGCATGGCACTACCGGACTGATGCAAGTGATGTATGAACATGGCATCAATGCCCAGCTGCACAATGAAATAGAAATACGCAGCTTGACCCTGTGAGAAGACAGGCAAAGCAAGAGGGGTTTCCTTAGGGGCAACCACAGCAAAGTGCCAGAGCCCAGGTGGGCACCATGGGGAGAACAAACCCCGCAGCAGCGCAGGATCCCCACTGCCTTCGTGGGCAAAGCCGGTGCCAGAAGCAACTTTTCTCCTCATTTTGTTTTTGCCAGCAAAACTCAAAGAATTTTTAAAGTTGCTCTCAGCCCAGATTCCTCCAGAGGAAGCCACAGCTTTCTGCACTTGGAATCACCTCTGTCCAAAGAAACAAAGACAAGTTTAAAGAAAATATTCATGGCTTAAGTCACCATTTTCTTCTGTGAGTTTCAAAACCTCCCACACTGAGTGTGCCAGACAGAGCCAGCAGCAACACCCATATCATCAAACTCAGAATTTCAGAATGTAAGATCTTTGGGCTTGATCTGTGACATGAAATGGATGGCGGACAGGAGGGATGACAGACCTTTAGCCACAAAGGGGTAGTGCAAGGACTCATGCTGGGAAAGGACGAGGAGCACTGCATGAGCCAGGTTGTAATCAGTTAATTTAACTTGAGTTTGGCTGGGAATAATTAAGAAGGAAGTGATACTTTTCATCTGTATCAAGTGCCCAATCTCTTCCTGGGCAGGCTTTCACCTGGGAGGTGACACTTTGCCAGGGCAGAGATCTGGTCCCTGCATGCAGATGCGCAGGCAGTAACCTATCTGCTGCACTGACACTGTTTGCATGACACTTCCTTTACAGAGGGAGAGAAAAACAAAACACTTGTCCCTACTTTATAAGGCTGCTGTGTAAACAGCCCTGTAGGTTTTGGGGCACACACCTACAGGAGGCAGGTGAGGTGAGGCTGATCAGGTCATGGAGCTGCCTCTCCAGGGCTGACTGGGCAGCAAAGTCCTCTCGAGAGCTTTCCCCAGAGAGATGAACGCCACTGCTAAAAGGGTGAAATCCCCCTCCAGCCACTGTCCCTGATCGATTGGGCTGGAGGGGTCCTGACCCATCTCCCAGTCCATCCTCCTCACCACGGTGGGGCCATGCTCATCCACCTCACTCCTGACACGTGATGAGCCCACAGCAAGCTAAATCTACATCTTTGAGCCCTTTGCTCTGCCTCTTGTTGACAGAATAAGAGTTTCTCCGCCCCCCCACCTCACCCCCCCATTTTCTCTATTTTCTCATTTCTAGTCTAAACACATCGTCTCATGCACACAGATCCAAGAGGTCTGCAGTGATCTGAGGCCTTTTCTACAACCCCATCAGGACATTCCCAAATCAATTTTTTCCTTCCTGGAACCAAGAGGTACAACCTGGAGCTTCCTGTGGTCCTGGCTTCTGTCTCAGGATGTGTTTCCTTCAGTAAAAGAGGCTCTTACCTTGGGCTCGCTTTTTTGTGGCCTCGCTGATGAAGTTCACTGCTCCACCCCATCACGCTGCACGAGGCTGTGCTGGGACTCAGGGTTAAAAGCAAGATGGAATAACTGGGTGCATTGGTACAGCTGAGGTCACAAAGTGCTGACAAGAGACAGGAACTCCTTGGGATAATTTTGTCACTGGGAAAGCACACCTGAAGCTGGCTCTGTTGGATGGTTTAACCTTGTTTTCAGTGAATATCGGGCTACTTCTGTGTGCCAAAACAGGCATGAAGAGGACCAAGCCTATGGGATAGGTGTGGCACAATACCTGATTCCAGTTATATCTCCATCCCCAATTACTATTCATTAATCAAAACATATTCATTATACAGATAAAATTCCCCTCAGCATTGCCAGGGCTTGGGTCCTGCCTCTGTTTGCTCCTGCTGGGAACTGCAGCAGCACACAGGGAGTGTGCAGCAGGCAGAGCAACATGGACATATTTTCCCCAATACAGGAAAGCTAAGACTAAAAATAACAATTCCTGGAAGAGCTGGGTGTGCAGGAGGGTTGCCCCACATCTGCAGTGCTGTGGGATGGAGTATTGTGCAGCACAGGGACACATCCCCTTTGCTGTGTACAGACCAAGGGGCTTGGGGGGCTTCCTGGGGTGAGCAGTGTGGGAGAGCACCATAAAACATCCTCCACCTCACCAGTGAGGGGGTGGCTTTCTAATTACCCAGGTGGGTTTCTATTGTAAGGAGGGCAGCAATGCAGGATTTGACGCCAGGGCTCTGAATGTGTCACCTGCCGAGGCCAATTTAGCAAGTGGCCTGTGCTTTCTTTTCCTGTTGTCCACAGCCACGGGGCAGCACAAGCCAAAACCCCACCCCTGTGGGACCTGCTACCCTGATAAACTGATTTACCTTATGTCTGCCTTCCCATAAAACCCACACTGTGGTGTGAAAAGGGTTTTGTGGGTGCGTGGGGCTGTATATACTATTGTTGTCTCTTTAATTAGGGCAGATACCAAAATGCTTTAGGATTTTGACCACCCCATGAAAAGCACTGCCTGTTTGGTCGCATAGCAAGAAAATAAGAAACAAAGCATCAACATTTTATCAGTTAAGTCAAGGGGGTCCAGCTGACATTCGGGACACTGCTTTCCAAACAGCCTGTCCCTCAGCGTCACAGGGTGCAGGCTCTGGTGCTGCCTCCATGCTGGGCAGCTGATGGCTCATGAGGTCCAGGCTGCCCAGAACCACTGACAGTGCACATTCTGCATAACCAGGTAAATTCAATAGAATTTGCCTTCCAGACTTTTTTTTCTCCCATCCAGAACCAAACCAAAAGCAGGTCTCTAGGCAGTGGGAAAATGAAAAGGAAACCACCTCCAGCACCATTTCTCAGATGACCGAGGGGGTGACCAGTGGGCTGTTCCCAAAGGCGAAGCCCTTCAGAACCCAGCTGGGCTTGGCCCACGCGTGCCCGGTGACTTATGGAGAGAACCAAAGAGAACTTATGGAAAGAACCAAAACCAGCTTCTAAACAGCTCTGCCCAGTTCAGCTCTGCCACTGATCCACCTCGAGATCTCCAGACCACCCATTTCTGTGCCTCAGTTTACCCAGCTGCCAACAGAGATGTGTATATTTAATCTCTTTTACTGCAAGGGCATTGCACAAAGTGGTCTATAAGTGCAAATTTATTAACACAGCAAGACTGCTTTTGCCTACAGTGGAAAAGTCCAGCAGTGATACAATTGGGATCACTGCACTCATTGCTGGGTGACCTGCAGAAGTGCTGGCTCCCACTTGCCAGGCCTGAGTAGTTACTGTGGAAAAAAACTGGAGCAGCATGGGAAGGCTTGTCCCAGCACGCTGCTTTGTTTGCTGACAGCTAGTGCAAGTGACAACGTTATGAGTGACTTTTAAGATCGCTGTGACTTTAATTAGAAAGGACATTTTTAATAGCCTGGGCAAAGAGCTGTGTGGTCCTGCCAGCGGCTGCTTGCGGCACAGCTCACGCCCAGGGACGCTGTTATTTCTCTGGCATGTGATAGCAATATCATGTGTGAACTGAGAGAGCAGACACGCCAACATTTTTTTAGCTGCACGAGCTGTCTCAGACAAGAAAAAACCCCATCTATATGCCTTCAGGGGCAGCCAGACACAATCCCCCAAAATTACCTGTGTGCATGTAGAAAATGCACGCAGATTTCCAAGCCATATGCATGGGCTTTAATCAATGAGCCTCCCTGATACATGGGAAACAGTTCATTCCCAGTAATTGTCCTTTGACAGCTCTAACAAGTAGGATCTGTTCGGGATGGTAATGATTAAAATGCTGACTCACAGAGAGTTTTCCATGCTGGTGGGACTGCACCAGCTTTGTGCTCACTTGGAAGGTATTTTGCATCCCTGCTTTTCAACCAATCTGCAATTTTAATCCTCTGGTTACAAACGGGTTGTTTGCGGCTTTGCCCAGCTGACTCCAGGTTTCCCTTCTGCAGGGTCTAGAGGGAGAGGGCTCTCCCCTCACTCGCTGAGGGGCAGCAGGACAGGGAGAATCCCTGTGCTTTCTGCAGCCAGGAGCAGTGAGGAGCTGGTCTGTCCGCTCTGGGTGGGGAAGAGAGGAGTGATAGGTCTCCAGCAGCAGGAGCTGAACCCACAGCCCTGCACTTCAGACACCAGCTGTGAGGTGTCAAACCCTAGAGCAGGTTGCTGGCTGTGCAATGCTCTTGAGCATTTCATGGCAGGACAGAAAACTACTTCTCAAAGGTATTGAGATGCATGCCCCTGCCTGTCCACTGTGCTGCTGGCTGTGGCCACTTGCCTGCATGTGAAGATGGGGTTTGTCCCTGTGTGTCCCCTTCTGCTTGTGGGGCAGCTCCCCAAGTGCCACATGCAGTGCAGTCCCATTCCCTTGAACCTCACTTTTGCAGCTCTTTCATCAGTCCCCTTGCAGCAGCAGTGATTAACTCAGGGAGATGGGTGTACCCCAGGGTCAGTCAGGGAGCTGAGAGGAGGAGGAAAAAGGCAGCACCTCTGCCTGCCAGAGCCAAAGTGTCATCATGGGCAGATGCTGTGCCTGTATGCCATGTGACAGTGACAGGCAGAGCCAGGGGGCTGTTTGTCACTGCTGGCACAGCTCAGCACTGCTTTGGGGCCAAGTACCCACACTGCCCCAGTCAGCAGCCAGGATCCCTGCCCAGGGTGAGCCAGCCCCCAGTGGGACCATCCACCCACAGGAAAAAAGACCAAGAAGTTTCCATAAACACCATCTCCCCATTCCTCCATCAGCTGCAATCACAGCTCCTCACAACCCTTAATGATACTGTCTGTAACTACCAAAAGGCCTTTTGGGTTTCCTCTGATAAGAATTTTCATTTCCCAAGCACAGATGATGGCTCAGCTGCAGCAGAGGCCCCTCACTCCACTCAGGCTATGGGCAGCTCCTGCCTGGAGCAGCAGCAGCAGCCGTGCCTTTGCTGCAGCAGCCTTCACCATAAGGAAATTGCCAACCCCAGAAAACTGTTCCCCTAATTACAGCGTTGGAGCATGAAGAAAACCACATAAATGATTCACACAGTGTTCCCAAGCTGCAGCTGCGTAAATTAGAGAGATTTCCAAACGCTCCCGAGCCATGCTCACTGTTATCAGGATGGAAATGCAGAAACTTTCATCATAAAGAGGGGAGAAGGAAAAAACCTGCCGTTAAACTCATCTCTGCAAAGCAAGGAGACCTGGGAGGTCTATCCCCTATAGATCTTTACAGAAGGGTTGTTAAAACTCCTCGGGGAGTTCTCATAGGAGGGAGCAGGCAGATAGCAGGGGAACTATAGAAATGCATCTGCTTGTTGTTTCAGAGGGACATGGGGATGGAGCCTCTGCTGGCAAGCAGAGGATGAAAAGAAGGCAGGAGGACTTGGGGCCAGCAGAAAGGGATGGCTGGTGGCAGGGAAGAGAGTTAAAAGTGTCCCATTGTTAGGGAAGTTTGCTCTCCTTCAGACCATCCCGCTCCCAGGGACACCGCACCGCCTTTTGAAGTGCAACCTTAGGCGGTTCCTTGTCACCCATTGGAGAGGGAGCTTTTTTACCACATTAAGTCATTGGGTAGCAAATGAATGGGGGGTTTTGACTATTCACAACTTCACCTTATAAATATCAGGGCTGGAGGTTCCTGCAGCTTTGCTCCATCCCCATAGCTCACCTTGGGAAGGAGTGGAGGGAGGCGGCCCTGCTTGTGCGGAGACCTGCAGTGCGGAGAGCTACGGAGCAGCCAAAGGGATCCAAGCCCACTCCTTGTGACAGCCATGAAGAGAAGCACCCTTCTCATCCTCTCCATCACAGGGGTCTACAGTGCCATTCTCCACACAGCAGCATGGTAGGGTCCAACTAGGTGGAAAGGGCATATTTTAGGGATGCTCTTCAGCCTGTGGTAACATGATTCATTTTATTTTCTTTGTTTCAGGTCTGTGAACAACTTTCTGATGACAGGACCTAAGGTAATTAACATACGGAGTGTCAGGAATTTAAATGGAGTGATTTTGTTTTGCAAATGGGAAATAGTACTTTCCAAGGAACCAGACTTCCCAGAGCATATCGGCTCCAAGTCCTGCCAAGTACAGAGGGAAAGGATTTGCAACCTGCTTATGTCTGTTTTCACTGATAAATGCTGAAACAGGGTGGATTTTAACCCCGCTGTTTCCCATGCCAGGCTTACCTGACATTCTCCAGCAGCGTGGCGGCTGGAGCGCACAGCGGGATGGAGGAGTGCAAGTTCCAGTTCGGGTGGGAGCGCTGGAACTGCCCCGAGAGCGCCCTGCAGCTCTCCACACACAACCGGCTCCGCAGTGGTGAGTGCACCTTCACCTGCCAGCGCCGCTCTCTGCCCCGGGATGCTCTGGGTGCCAGCTGGATGTGCTCTGGAGAGAGCTGGTGCTGCTGATTTAACCGACTGATGGAGAAGGGCTTTCCTGTCCCAAAAATCACAGTTGTTTTTCCTTTATCTGTATTAATTGGTGTCATAAATAGCACTAACATTTTCCTAGGGATCCCAAGCTCAGTCTTTCCCGCAGTGGTGCTCCACGGGTCTGCTCCTACCACTTTGTGTCCCAGGAAGTGCAGTGCTAGAGACACCCGAGCTTCCAGTGGGGAGAAGTGCAGGAGAGGCAAAGGGAGAAACCAGAGATGTGCACTAAGAAACTGCCTTCATAAGAAAGCTTTGAATATATTTCAATATTATCTATTTCAACAGGCAGAAGTCTCCTTTTCCCCAGAGCAGCATCTCTATTGGAATCTGTTCAGAAAGCCAAAAAGGACTACATAAGGAGTGTGGGTGCAGGCAGATGTTAGCACAGGTTCAAAGGATCAATGACCCTTTTCTCCAGCAGGCAAGATCAAAGCACAACATACCCCCAGGCAGGGAAGGACAGAGGTGAACTGATTGCCAGGTGAAGGGAGAAATAACTCACCTTGGCCAGAGCAGGACTGTGGCATTGCCTTAAAAACCTACCACTGGCAAGAAGTTCCATCTCCTGTATGGACACCTGCAAATTATTATACTAAATTGCTGTACCCTGTGATGCTGAAGCCTGAAAAAATCCAGTCATGAGCATTTGATTTCTGTAGCACCTTACCTTTTGCACAGACCATGTGGGTATTTTCTCCTTGCACCTTTGCAGCACAGGAGATCTTCATTCCTGATAATCCGGGATTGATGTCTATATTTGCATGTGACAGCTTTTTTCCCCCTCTCCCCCAGCTACCCGGGAAACCTCCTTTGTGCACGCCATCAGCTCGGCCGGGGTCATGTACACCCTCACCAGGAACTGCAGCCTGGGAGACTTTGAGAGCTGCGGCTGTGACGACTCTAGGAACGGCCGCGTCGGTGAGTGACCATCCCAGGACAGACTGACCCCGTCCCTCTGTCCCCACATGCAGCCGCACGGACTTCAGGGCAGAATTTGCGGCAGGTCTGTGCTTAGCTTGTGTCTGCCTTGCAGGTGGCCGAGGCTGGGTCTGGGGAGGATGCAGTGACAACGTGGAGTTTGGGGAGAAGGTTTCCAAGCTCTTTGTGGATGCCTTGGAAACAGGACACGACACCCGTGCACTGATTAACCTGCACAACAATGAAGTCGGGAGACTTGTAAGTCATAAAATAATAATAATAATAATAATAATAATAATGATAATAGTAATTATGTCTATATAGAAAACAAAATCTAGGCTGTTCAGGTTCCCATTTTCAGGCCCCAGTGACAATCCAGGCCTGGTAGTGGTTGCATGGGGGAAAAAACACAGCCAGAATCTGGCTTTGAACCTCGACACAGGGAATCACAGTAAAAGTTGTTCCCACTTCCAGCTTCTGCAGCTGTGTAATGCAGTTAACTGCTGGCACACACTACTTATTCAGAAATGCATGGGGTTTGTACTCACCTCTAGGCTTGTCTGGTCTGTAAAACAAAGCCAGAACCACCTTCCTTACTTTCTTGCAATATGCATTTCCAAGCTCTTTGGCTGGGAAGTCAGGTGTGAGCAGGCCGTGCTCACAAGCCAGCCAGACTCACCCCCACTCCTGCCTGGGCCATGGAAGCTCTCAGCATCTTGCCAAACCTCCTTGTCTGTAAAAACAAGGATGACAACACTTAACATACCTATCTCATAGGGTGTGTCAAGGCTTAATCTCACATAGATACCAGCGATTGGGACCTTATAAATACCAGAGAGAGATAGGCAGATAATATCTGTGAAGTGTTTGGCCTGAAGGAGATGCAGAGAGGTTGGGTATGATTATTCCAAAGCAGTTTCACACATTTTGAATGAAACTTCTGAAAGGGATGATGGGTTGATGCTGGTGAGTAGCGTGAGAAGGGCATGACCTGACAGAGGCGCTTTTTTCCTGGCCTGGATTCTCCTGGAAGGGCTGGGGACAATAGTTTGTGCCCACTTACCTCTGGGACAGATGTTTTCCAGGAACTAAGAGCATCAGCACTTGGAAGGACCTGAAGTCATGCCAAGCACGAGCCACTTTAGATGCACTGTCCTCAAATTACAAGTTTTGTAGAGCCTGATTTTGGGATTTCCTAGTTTCCTAATTTCTTCACCTCTCCCACGAAGGCAGTGAAAGACACAATGAAGAGAGCCTGCAAGTGCCACGGGGTGTCGGGCAGCTGCAGCATCCAGACCTGCTGGCTACAGCTCGCCGAGTTCCGCGAGATCGGCAACTACCTGAAGATAAAATACGACCAGGCCCACAAGCTGGAGATGGACAAGAGGCGCATGAGAGCTGGCAACAGCGCCGACAGCCGCGGGGCCACGGCAGAGACCTTCCACCACATCCACGCCACAGAGCTCGTCTTCCTGGAGGACTCCCCTGACTACTGCACGAGGAACGCCAGCCTGGGCCACCACGGCACCGAGGGCCGCGAGTGCCTGCAGACCGGCAAGAACCTCTCTCAGTGGGAGAAGAGGAGCTGCCGGCGGCTCTGCACCGAGTGCGGCCTGCGTGTGGAGGAGCGGAGGACAGAGGTGGTGGCCAGCTGCAACTGCAAGTTCCACTGGTGCTGCACGGTGCGCTGCGAGCAGTGCCGGACGCTGGTGGCCAAGCACTTCTGCACCCGCCGCGACTCCGCCGCCCCCAACCACATCAGGCAGAGGAACAGGGGCCACAGGAGATAGGGAACGCTTTGGTGTCCTCATGCTGGGGAAGGAGTGTCCTGTGGTCCGGAGGGTTGGGTGTGCACCGTGTGAGGTGATGGGGTCTCCTGTGGATGGGTGCAGTGGGATTAGGAAGCACAAGGCGCAGGCGCTGAGGGACCATGGTCCTTCTTGCTTCTATGTTTTTTCCTCAATATTTATCAGTAGCTTTTCTTCTTGGGAGTCACTTTATCTGTGTATTGGACAGAGGGAGGAATTTCACATTTTAGGTGGGCTCAACCCCTTGTGCCCTTGCCAGTGGGTCTGCCAATGCCAGCACTGGGGCTCCAGCCCCCAGCCAGAGAGGTGGGAACAAGTTCTGTGGCCAGAAGCAGGTCCAGCCAGGTGATCCCATCCCTGCAGCCCCAGGTCCCAGCTGTTTGTGCACAGCAGCTGCTTGGCAGCATTTCTGGAGGAAAACTTATGCACTTTCTGATGCAAGAGGAGGTTTGACAGTGTCGTGGTGTGTATTACCACAGCTGCAGCCTTTTGAGGGCTTTGAAAAGTTTACAGCCAGTGTTTACATATTTCTCTCCCCCCCTTTTTTTCTCCTCCTTTCTGAATTTTGTATTTTGGCACAAGAAGCCCTGCCTCAAACAGACAATAGCTTCATGTATTTGCGTTGGATAAAATTAAGCAGTTTACAGTTCCTATACTTTTTTTGTTTTAAATTAGCAGATAAGAATTCAGAATTCTTTATGCCCAATGTTGTTTATTAATAAGTTGTATTATTGCTTAGCACAATCTGTTTTCACTATATATTTTGAAGGTATCCCTTAAGAGTTAGATTTTGGACTGTATTTTGCAATAAACCACAATGAAAAGAAGTGGCTTTTTCCTTTCTGGCTTCCTAGCAGTATGATTTTAGGTGTAAAATTGTCCCTTTCTGTGTAAAACCCAGCACTTCCACGAATTTCCTCATCATTAATCCAAAAGCCACAAAGGGCAGTGAGTTTGTTCTCCTGGATCTCAGTAAGTTAGCTCCAGCCTCCAGTCCCCAGAGGGTTGGCTTTAGTACCTATCACCATAATCTCGCCCTTTCCAAGTGCTGAGTATGCAGACACAGCCTGGCTAAAGCCGATTTTGAAGCTCCCGAAGACTCTTTAATTTGCCTCGACCCGACACCCCCAGACAATGCGAGGCTGCTCCGCTTTGATGTGGAAAGCGTCACCGTCGGCACTCACTGCAAATTTCTTGGAGGCACAGAGGAACCCTTTGAACTGGAGCAGGAGAGAAAACTTGGGGACAGTTGTGAATGTGTCTGCTGGTTCCCTGCTGCTCCGGGTGCCAACAGCCCGGACTAGGTCGGGGAGGGCAAGAGGGGACAGCACTGGCTGCTGCTGTCCCAGGGCAGGTCCTGCTCCTTGGAGTCAGAGCTGCTCCAGAGGGAGCCAGGGCTGTGCCATCACTCACACCCACAGTGCAGGGCAAGGATGCTCGACCAGGTTTGCTCTCCAGCCAGGGGAGGAGGAGGAGAGACAAGTGTAAAAACCACCCTACAGCTCTGCCAGCACATTGCACCCACACTGCAAATGCTTCAGTGCTATTTTATCCAGGTCTCCCTATGGCTCCCTGTGTAAACACAGCCTCGACACACACGAGAGCCAGATCAGGGAGCTCAGCTTGCAAAACACACATTTGGGAAGCACAGCTGACTTCCATGCATTTATTTTATGCAAAGTGGGTTTTATTAAAGCTGGAAGGGAGACACTATTAGTTAGGGGAGCTTTGCTGCCTTCAGGATAGCTATTTCTCATAAGTTACCCTACTAAAAATAAAAAACCTCCAACATTTTTGCACAGGGTTGCCACAACAGCAGTTGCAACCCCCAAAAATTTAGGCTGAACTGGGAATGATAAAAACAGACAAACAAAGCCAATTTCCTGCATCTTGAGCACTGGTTGACTTGTCTGCACAGATATTACCCTCAGGCTCTCTTTTTGTAATACCTGCTGTATTTGTTTGGACTGTGCTCCAGAGCCCCAGCAGCTGCAGGCACAGGGTACCACCAAAATCCCACAAAATGAGGTTACACAGAGCACAGGACAGTCCCTGTTGATGTGCTCTCAGAGGAGGGAAACTACTTCACCAGGATAACTCCCAAGCATACATAAAAACTTTCCTGCTGTATACCAGCAGCATATTAATAAACCACAGAGGTAAATCCCAGGAGATGAGGGCTCCCAGTGAGCAGGAATGGGCAGGACATGCTGTGTGCCACCTTACCCATTTCTCTGCAGCATCTTTTCAAAATAACTTTAATGCAGAAAATAAGAAAGAACAGGTTTGCAGGTGGCAACAGCACCAGATCAGACCTCTGTCCCACACAGGCTCCATCCCAGGGAAATAGGGCTGGAAAGGGAAGTAAAGATACCACTGCTGAGACCAATCCTTTCCCCACTGAGCCCTCCCATTCCCACTGACTCAGCATTCATATCCACCCTGTTGTATTTAAATGCTGGAGATGAACTGTTCTTCCTTGAATTTGTCATCAAAGCCATTTACGTTTCTGGTAGCCAGACTCTCTAAGGCAACGAGCGAATCGTACCCAAAAGCCAGAGACCAAATGCAAATTGAAGCAAACTCAAGAGAAAGTTACACACCATCCCATGACAGAGATTTCCATTCTCTTTTCATACCTTACAGAGACAATACCAAGACTGAACAAATACAAAAATCAACTCTATGGCTTAGAGTGGCACCTTGCCAGGGACAGTACAGTCCTGGAGAAGCTGAAGCTTCCTCATCCTCCCCCTTGTTGCTTGGATACAACAGTCATCAATTCTCACTACATTCAGTACACAACAATGGAAATTCAGGATTGTCTTAATCCATCACAGCACTGTCAGGGAATCCTGACACCTCTGCCTGCTGCTGTGGTTTCTGTAATAATCCTCACAGAAATGCCATGGGCATAGAGGGGCACAGAGTAACAAACTCTGAGGATGCCACGGGACTGAGCTCATCATTTCAGCTGTGATTTTACCTGGGCAGCTTTTTTACTCCTGCAGAGCAGCTTTCAAAGTAAACACGAGCACGCACAGCAGAGCACAGTCCTGTCACTGGCTGCTTTGTAAAGGCTCATTCTCCCACCGCAGCCAAAGAGCTTTTGCAGGGACTTGTGATGCCTTCAAACCTGCATGTGTTTGCCCGTGATCACCCAAAGTCAATGGGTGATCCATTGTGAGTCCAATCTGGGGCACTGATCCCAACCACTTGTAACTCACTGCACACCTGGAGGAAGGGACGGGCTGGTCTATACAGCCTTGAGGAGGAACCTGATCACTGTCCCACAGTAACAGTATTGTAATAGTGTTGATCCCAATTACAATGAAAAGCCAAAAATCTTAATCTGGGTCAGGTGCTGCATGAACTCAACCCAAAATCTTGCTGCCTATCCCCCATGAGCTGTCAGCACTGCTTCTCCCCTGGAGCAGGGGCACTTTAGGCAGGGCTGTGGAGCCACTTGGATAGTTCTGGAGCAGTGTCTTCATGTTTGACCAGCCACCAACATGGATAGAGCATCCTCTGTGATAAGAAATCTGTGGAACAGCAGTGGAATCAGCTCAGAATCACCTTTGTAGAGGTTTAATACCAGTGTTCCAGCAGTGAATTTGTGCCTTTATTGTGGAAGAGGGATGGTTTACAGTCCATTTTTAGTGAGAAAGGGAAACACACTCCAAATGATGAAATAATATAGGCCAGCTATAGCATTACCACAGACCAGGGCAGGTTTATGTCAGAGGTGCCTGCTCAACTAACAGAGGGTCAGAAGATCAGTGTTGGGGTGCTCATACCATGATAACAGCCCAGGCTAAGCCCACAAGCTTTCCCAGCCCTTCCCATCTAACCCAGGACCATCTCTGTCACTGTTTCACCAGCTGCCTCTTGGCTGTGCCCTGCTGCTGTCCAGGTGCCCATCCCAGCACCCTCACCAGGGACAGCAACAACCAATTTTCTTCCAGTTTCTCCTTCTCAGCAGGTGGAAATGCCCCCACAGCCTCATTCCCCTTCAGGTAGGAGCATGGGCACGACTCATGTGGCCTTGGCTGGGGTTGCCTCCATCAGTGTGTGGAGGAAGGTGAAGTTCAGGGCTGCAGGTGCCAGCCTGTATCGATAGAGACGGACAGCACGTCCTCAGGGCCGCCCAGCACATGGAGCCAGGCTGGGGCTGTGTTTGTGTGGGGGCTGAGGATGTCACCTGGCACAGGAACTGGATCTGTGCTGTTTCTTTTGCTCCCTCTCGCAGAAGAGAGTGCAAAGATGGCTCCAGCAGGGAATTCATACCATCATTGCCACCGTGTGCCTCCGCAGCCTCTCCCGGCAGGCTGGCAGGGACACTTCTGCTCGGAGATCAAGGTACCTGCCCCAGGCTCTCTCCTCAACAGGTCACACTGTTGCACAGTGACCATCAGCAAGAAGAGAACTGAATTTATTTAGTACACAAAGTGCAGGTGCTGCAGATGATTTTGCAAAGCAGTTTGGAGGTGGACGGATTTTGGCCTGGCACTGCTCCCTCCTGCCTGGGTCCTACCCCAGCTAGGGGCTGTTCCCTCCCCTGAAGCCCCACCACAGCCCCCACTGCATCCCACCAGCATCCTTCCTTTTCCCCAGTCTGCTTCCCTTCAGCTGTTAAACTCCTTGCCTGCTGGATTACCTTTAATTTATGCCCCCAGTGTCCTTTCATGGATTATAATTCTGTATGAGATGTTTGTGCTGTATCCTCCCCCGGTATTAAAGTGTCAGGAGTATATCCCCAGGCCATCCATCTTCAACACTTCCGCAAGGGCTTGGCAATTCTCTGACATGAATATTATGGCTCTCCATGCAGAGCCTCCATCACTCAAGCTGACAAGTGTTAGAATCTCCTCTCTTGAACAGGGTAAGTGACCTTTTCATATGCAGCGTAGATTCCCGGTCACGCTGCATCTGGTGCAGGGAAACCAGTGAGTGCCAGCAATTCCCTAAAGTCTTAAAAAACAAGTCACAGGTCCTTTTCGACTTGCAAAATGAACCTTTAGCAGGAAAAAGTTAAAGGGCCTGAATCAGCCCCTGGTTAGTTGCTGCTAGTGCCAGTCCCAGAGAGGAGGATGAAAAAGCATCCATTCCATGCCTTCTGTGGGATCTACCAACAGGAATTTTCAGGGAAAGATGGGGGGATTTGGGTGTCTGGCTTGTTGGAGTACATAGGAAAGATTTTTGTGACCATTTAGTGACTTTAGTGACTTGGAAACCTCAACTCCAGTTTTAAACAATATGTTTTTAAGTGAGGTGCTTAAAGTTAGATCCCTAAACCCCAACAGCCTGATTTTCAAAGCTGCTGAACTCCTGGGCTTCCCACAGTTGTGTGCAGGAGCTTCCTTCTACCTGTGCCTAGAGAGAAGCTGAGGGAGAAAACAACATTTAAAGCTCTTTTCCAGCTCTGACTTCCCAGCTGTGCTGCCCTGAGGACACTCCAGTCCATGTTGCTCGACACAAAGTGAATCCCCTGGAGCTGAACCGTGTCGTGATTCAAGTTAAATCCCTCCTACAAAATTCACACGTTACCCCAAGTCTTTGGCTAAAGGGGTGCCTAATTTTTTTTTTCTTCTCTAGAGGGCAAAGGGACTTTCAGAGCAACTTTGCCACCTTCCCCCTACAGAGGGACTGCTGCTGGCTCACTGCCAGCACAAAGCAACAAAAACTTGTTAACACCTCGTCGGCTCTGTCTTAATAAAGTCAGGGTAATTAACAGCCTCACCATTTACAAAACAAATCCTCTTTGCAACACCTGAGAAAAAGAGTTACAAGTGTTTCCCAAACATTTCTCAGTTGGGGAGGACACCTACAATAACTGTCTGCTGGGATGTGCTGCATCTGCTTTCGCTTGCTGGAGAATCCATGCTTCCCATGGAATGCTGCATATTCAGTATGAATTCATACTGCACTTCCATCCAGGAGTCCTGATCAAGCACAGGTCTACTGAGAAAGGTCCTTATTGAAAGGTTTCTCCAAGGAGAAAGGAGTGTACAGGGAGCCAGGGTGTCAATTTATTGCCCACCTGCTGGTCCATATTTCTGGTATGGCCACCTGGTACAAGAGGTGGTCATGGAGCAGGTTGGTCCCCTTCAAAAATGCCCCCAGAGGTGGCTGGGAGGGAGTTGGTAATGTACAGCATATTTACACCTCTGCAGAGGGATTCACAAGCTCCCCCACCTCTTCTTCTGGTTCCCTGCTCTCTCCTAGGATACAATCGATGCCCCCCACTTTGCAAATCACTGCCCTGGCTTACAGTGCAGTAAATTCCCCCTTTTCAAACAAGCCCCAAGGAGCTGAGCCATATAACAGAAGATTGATGGATTAGAGAAAATCAAATAAATGGAACTTGCAATGTACTTTCAAAATTAATTCCTTCCTTCTCGTTTGCTCTCCCATCTCACTCTCCCTTTACCAAACACATAGAGTAGCTCATATTTTATGAACAAGAAAGATGAGGTGCTCCCTAATTAAACTATTATTTATGTGTAGAGATGGCTGCTGGGACAGTTTCACACAGGAGCTCTCCCAGACAAAGTGGACTTGGTCCAAACACTTCTGGAGATTAGAAAAGACCCTTTTAAAGCGAGCACCAGGTCTTGGACCCAAACTCATCCCTCCCAGAGGGTCTGAAACGCAGAGATGAAAGGAGAAGGAGTTGGTGGTAACTCTAAGCGCAGTAAGGAGCAGAAACTGATGGCCACAGCTAAGATATGTTCACCAAATGCAGTCAGGATGTAACGATGAGTTGCAATCATGTGGGATAGAGTGAATCAGAGCCAGAAAATGAAAGAGAGTAAGTCTAAATATGTCAAAGAATGGGATTGTGGAGTTTTACAAGCAGTAGAACATGATAGGAAATAGGGAGATCTCTAATAGTATTTTAGCTATTCTTTTTCTTTCTCTATTCTTTCTTCAGTGTCCCATGCAACATTAATTGAAGCCGCTTGTGAGCATGGCCAGGAGAGAATAGCTCGTCAGGGGACATGTGAGCAGAGAGCCTGGACAGTAAACGGCCCTTCATTTCCTCCTCTGATGCTTTCAACAGCACATGGGATGCCATAAAAGATGATAATGACGAGGTCAGTGCAAAGACTGTAAAACAGTGGGGAGAGGCACAAGGGTTACCTCACTTGGGCTCAAACTCGGGCCATGCATGGGCTGAGTTTGCTGGTTGTAAGCTCTGTTTGGGACCATGGCTGCACTCCCTGTCCCACCTCGCCTGGCTGTCAGCACTCAAACTGGGCTGTGATGAGGTACATGATCTAAAATGTTGGGTTGTGATGTCAGTGGGACTCTCTTTATTGGCTCAGATCAAACCTGGACACAGGCAAGGGTGAAAAGTACTCCTCACATTTCTTCTCAATTCCATAGGCTTTTCTAACTCACAAGAGCTGTGGCTCCTGGCCTGACACTTCTAGGACCTATCAAGCATCCATCAAGACTAAAGTCAGCAGTTTTAAAGGCAGTAATTTCTATTTCTCTCCCTTTTGCCCAGTGCCTTGAAGCTAAACCTACTCTGGCCCAGCTCTTCATTCCCACTCCTGCCTGGCAGAGACTTCTGCTGGCCGGCTGCCATCAGTTGTGATAGGAACAAGGCACCTCCTCCCTATCTCTAAGTGGATTTTGAAGCCAATGAGCAAGAGAATAATTAAATTAACTCAGTCCTGAATACCTCCTGAGGTGCCAAGCATTCCCAGCATTACAGCTGCACCACAGGTGTCTGGAGAGCAGGTAATTCCAGTCAGGGGCAGGCTGCAAATGCGGCTCCTGGGGACATCTCTGCTGGCACAGGAGCACCAGCACCAGCCAGTCCTGGACAGGAGTGCTGGGCAGAGATTCTCAGGATGGCTTTGCTTGAACCAGCTTGAGTCCAGGAGTAAGACAGCTACATTTATGCTTTGATGTGCTTAAGTTAATAAGATTTATCCCAGGGCAAACACAGTTGTGCTTCCCAGCCTGGACTACTTCACTCTCCTGTTTCTTTCTTGTCCCACGGGCTTTCCCCTTCAGGGTGTCAGGGCTGTCATCTCAGTGCCTCTGTTTTACCAAACAACCTGCTATTTAAATTCCCTGAGAAACATCTATATGTTTTTGACTGCAGCACATTACTTTCTTTCTTTCATCTACTACTCATTCAGCCATGAGACTTGAATCTGGGTTTGAGACAGCCCATGATTCAGGAATGATCAGGTCACAGCCTGCACTCAGTTCCAGCTCCAAGGTGTGCATAGGGAGCCTGGCCTGGCTCTGGCCAGGGTGGAGGCAGGGCAGAGGACATCCCCACTGCAGAGCTTTATCTCACTCATCACCAGAGAGCTCACAAATCACTGTCCAATCCCTTTCAAGCAGTTGGGAGCACTAAATTGTACCTCTTGCATCCAGACAACATCCAATCTCCCAGGACCAGGCCAGGTACGTTGATAAGGAGATAGTGTAAATGGTCAAACAGGATGGAGCCAAAATTCACAATTTCCTGTGCTTTAACTTAGCAAGTGCCATATCAACAGGGGAGTCTTTTTTGGATTATCTCCCATTCCAAAGGGACTGTTGTGGCCAAGGATCTGCCACTGTACTGCTTCAGTGTAAAGGATCTCTGGTTTCATGTGACACTAAGTACAGGGTGCTCTGTACATTTTCAGCACAAATTTAATTACAACCATGATCCAATAAATATTTGGGAAGAATAACAAACAGTGCTACAAAGAGAATAGAGTGGTAGTCAGCTCTTTCCAACTCCTCAGTTTTAAACCGCAGATGGTCTTGGGGGCACTTCCACTCTGTTCTGTGCAGAAGATATAATTAATTTCCACATCACCCTGATTTGTTCAGTATCATATAAACTATCCTGCCTCCTAACCAAGCTAACCACTGACAAACCCCTTCAGCTCATTCTCTTGGCTGTAAGCAGACAGTGACCTCACCCCAGGGAACTATTTTCCTGGAGATGACTTTGGGCACTAAAAATGCAGCTACATCTTGGTAGGTTATTAAATCCACATGTGAAAATAAACTCATCTATCATCTCATGCATGTGGTTTAGCTTCCTTTTAAGAAGATATAAATGTACTAGAGCATCCCGTTAAAGCCATTTACATGTCTTGCTTTATTTTCCCAGACAGGACATTTCTTCCTTGGAGATTACTGCCTTTTGGGAAAACAAATCAACTAAGGAGTGATGGAATAACAGAATTGACCTTCAGGTGCTACTCCTTGAACAAACACCACCCTGACCTGCATTTTGAAGGATGGGTGACTTTTTGCACAGGCCCCTTCAACCTCAAGACACTGCTTTTCAAAGCCACATGGTGACATCAAGGCCCAGAGGCTGGAAAAATGAAAGCAGAAAGCAGCAAAGCTCTGCTGAGATGAGCTCCACAAGCACTCGAGTGCCAGAGACAGGCAGAGAGCAACGGGACATTCCATCTCCTGCTCACTCACGGCACCACTGTGCAGCTCCTTCTGTGAGGGACCAAAGAAAAAGCCTCATTTTCTGAGACACCAGAGCAGACACTACTCTGCTGCCTGAAAGACATGAACTCTCAAGACAGCTAAACAAATGAAACCAGAAAAGATCATTAGAGAAAAAACAACCAAAATCCTTTTAAAAAGGTTTGGATATGCTAGTCATCCTTCTTAACTCCAGCTGTGTCCCTGTCACCATGGACATATTGGCTTTCACCCTGCTCCTCAACGGTTTGACTGCTAATCCACCCACCAGTCCTTGAGGAATACACCCCCTGGAGACATCACCTGCGTTAGAATAGTCCTCACTTCTCAACAACAGCACTTTATGGCCCTGACTGCCTCTGCTATGGCATGTTTTCCATTGCAAGTCTCACTGTGACAAATTACAAACTACTTAAAAACACTCCTTCCACATTAATCATGTAAGAGGAACAAAATACTTTGTGCCAACATTCTGACACTTGCCCTGGAGAGCGGAGCCCATTGGTTTGCCAGAGCAAGATAATCAAAGCACGATCATCACATCAGGCTTGGACATCTCAAGGAGGGATGTATAAGAGAATATTCTAAGAAAAGAAGAAAATTTATGCTTCCCACAGTGATGAAGGCAAATGTATTGATTGGGCCTGGAGGGATGTAAGAAAAAGTTTCTTTTCTGTAGAGCAAATAATCAGAACTAAGAACTTCCCATTTCTTCTGTCATCTCCCAGAACCTTACTAACTTAGCTGAATGGGTTAATTGTGACTCATCTTACTATTTCTTCCAAAGAAAAGATCCAAAAAGTTACTGCATTCTCCTTAGATATCTGCACCTCCTGCTGTGGCCTGAACTTAAGACACCAGAGGAGCTGCAATATTAGCTGCACTGGAATGTTTTGGTTTTCCCTTGCAAAACAGCCCCATCTCTCCAAGTGTGAATGTGCTTCAGTTACCTAAACATACTTGAGAGGGGCAAAAAGAATGGAAATTTCCATTTTTTTTATACTTAACTGAAGAATTCCCATTGTTGTTGAAAGCAAACAGAAAAGGGCATGCCTCAACATGTTCCCCTGGCACTATAGACCAAGGGACGACAAAACTTTTAGAAGACAATTTTTTTCAATAAAAAATAAGCAAATTCCCATCAGTAATGTGTCACCTCTGGACCAGTGTGCAAATTCTACAGCCTTCATGAGCAGAAACGGTTTAATGTTATGCATGTGGGCACATAAAAGACACACTGTATTTTTGGAAAACTCTCCTGGCACCAGGCACAGCTATTTCACATCCACGGGTGGGTTGGCACACACAAATGGTGAAAATTATTCTGTATTTAAACTTTCTCAACCATAAGGAAGAAAACCTGTAGCTGAATTGTAAATTAATACTAGGTGACAATGAAACGATTAATTTTCATTGGAACTGGATAGATAGATAAATAAAGATCCAATTTCTTGTCAGTACAAGGGAGTGAAAATCAAAAGCTGCCAGTTTATACTGTCAGGATGTTACAATCTCAGGTCATACCTAAATTGATATGATCTGTCAGAATTCACCCCAATAGAATTATACCATATTATAGTACCCAAGGACATGGCTGAACATCATCTTCTGCAGCAAATCTCTAAAAGCACACATAAAATTGTTCAACTTAAAAATATACTTTACCTTACACCTTTTCCCTCATGTGAGCTGATGAAAGTCACATCAACTGTTTTTACCCAGAAAGAAACCCAACAGTTAGAGCAGTATAAAAATAGCTACAAATTTTGCGTGTCAGCCTTTGCTCTCTGTGCCCAGGCCAGTCCTCCTACACACACTTGTGATCATGGCTGAGCTGAGAGGAGCTCAGTTATAGTGTTTGAAAGGTGGATGTCCTGGTTTAGGGATAGGGATTTCATTTCTGTGTTGCTGGAACAGAGGAAGACAGAGCAGAGGATCAAACATGTCCTCATCTGGCCTTTTCTCTACGTGTTCTGTTTCACAGCTCTAAACATGGTGTCAGTGAACACTGTGTGATTTTCCCTTGCATCATCACCTTTGGTGGCTGTAGACAACAACACAGAACAGAAAACAAAATGGCTAGAGGTGCTGCTGGAGCAGAGAAGCACAGATCCTCCCAGCCACAGACTTGTCCGTACCCTGACAGGAATTACTCCCACCTAGGAGTTGTGCTCCAAACCTGCTAATTCCATACACGACTTCAGAGCTGTGCCAGCTCTGCTTGTTCCCACTTCCAGAGATGAACGAAAACTGGCCACTAATTTTTGATCACTGCTTTAGGAAGTTCAGGAGTCATTAACAGACTTGCAATAGTGTTACCACAGTGATAGCAGCTATGTTCATTAAAACCTCATACTACACAGGGAAACCCTCCACACATATTCAGGTAGAAAAGCCTCCGAAGAAATGATTCAAAACGTGAGATGCCAAGTGATCCAAGCACCAAACCACTGGCAGATCTTGAGAACACAGGTGTTAAATTCCCCATTCCTGCCTCCAAGTAGGCACTTTGACAGTGCACGTGCAGTAACCATCTGCTCATGCATTTGCCCATATTTTCCATGATTCTGTGATTCTAGATCCTGCTGCTGCTCCAAGGGAGGACCCAAGGAGTCTTTTCACTTCTCCATTCCTTACCTTCACACTTGGACCACCTGTGTACTGCCAGTTCCTTTGTATATCATTGCCCATCTACTGAGGAGAGATATTATAAAGAAACCAGGTATCATTATTAAAACCATGTTTATGGATCACTTGAAATTGTTCATTCCAGGAATCCAACATAGTCTTAAAAAGGAACATTTTGCAGAGAGACAGAGAACAACTGGTAAAGATACATCATGGCTGCTTTGTGCTGTGGTGACAGCCTTCGCCATGGGTAATGACTAACTAATATCAATAATAACGCTAAGTTTGGAGAATGCCCCAGCACTGAGTCAGCACTCGGGTAAGGCAATGTTTTATTGCAGCTCATTAAAGGAAAAAAAAAAGCAATAAAAGGCTTAAGAACCATCACGGATCCTGACTACATGAAGCTAATAAACAGTATGATAAACTATCATTTACATGAATGAGAAAAGGAATGGACATTTCATTTCCTATGCCTTTGCTGCTCCCATTCAGTTGCACTGATGGGGCTATTTGAGGAAGCCCCACAGAGCCTGTTTACAAGAGAACTTTGCAAAACAAAGACAGTCACGGTCAAAACTTTGCTGGTCAATTCAGTATATTTACATGGAAGAGCTGGGAAGAAAACAAGTATTCTGAAACAGCCTCATGGGATAGTTCAGTTGGAAGTGGTAAGTAGCAGGGAAGGATCTCATGGCTATCTAGATGTGTGGCAGCCACAGAAAAAGCATCTGTTTTTCAGACAGAGTCTTGATCAAACTTTCTTCATCCGGGCAAAAATACCTGAGCAAAATGGCAACTGCAAAGTGTTCTGCAGGCAGGGAACAGCATTGTCCAAGTCTGGCTCCTGAGAAATCAGGCACAAGCTCTTTGCTTTCCATAAATGTGGAAAATGTGCCATGCCAAAACCTGACAATACATTTCAGATGCACATACACCATCTGAGCAGCTCCCAGAAACGATCCCATTTTCCCTCTTTCTTTTAACTAACAGAATGGAATTGCTCCGGATTTACAATGAAGCAACCTAAAAGCACAGTTGGAACCACTGTTTTTAAGAAGACCTTGCTATGCCATAACTTTTCACAGTTCAGTTGCTAAATTACACATTATAAAAATAAGTAAGTGCAATTGAGAGACTGTGTTAATCTCAGAAGTTTAAACATTGCTCTGTAATGACTGCTTTATAGTGGCCCATAGTAAAGTGCTTTATGGGGCATGCAGATTTGTCCGCACGCGTCTGTTAAACACTCCTGGGAATTTTCTCACACAGAGAGAGACGAGGCCTGACACAAAACTAAACATGGACGAAACACTGCCTCATTCACACGGCACCAGGAATGCCACCCAGTAAGAAAACACTTTACAACACCTAAGAGAGATAAGAACCACCAGCCAGCATAGCAATAAGATGTTGCTTTTGGAAATGCAGAATTTCCTAACCTGACAATCTGTGCAGATTCTGGAAGCACAACAAAAACACAACTGTCCCCTAGCAAGGAAATGAGAGCTTAAGCATTGATTATACAGAGATGATAAAGAAGCATAGGTGGTTTGTAGAGTAGTTTACTAAAGCCAAGAGTATTTAGAGCCAAATTAAGTTCTTGCACATAAAAATGCCCTGGAATTTAGGGTGAGTTCATACATGATTCTTTGCTCAGGCAGTCTGCAGCTGACAGACTGCACCCAACTGCCTTTTCTCGCTGGCCAAACAGGGTCCATGCAGGTTGACTCAGATCCCAGGTGAAAACACTTTTCAATAAATTAAATATGATGGTAGCAAAGTTGCAGACATAGTACTAGAGCTCTGTTTTGGTTTTATTTTTTTTATACTCATGCTTCAGAATAGCACCACAGCTAAGCAAGATGAGCCAGTCAGGGGTTCTCAGGGGACAAAACTCGAAGCCACACAAGACAAATATAAGCACACCCAGCAAGGCACTACATGAAGATCTTTGTGCGAAAGCATCACCTCCCTCAGCCCTAAAACACTCACAAGCACTGAACTGAATCCTCAATCCTCCAGTGCTACCATTATTAGAGTATCATTCACCCACTTGTCTGCAAACTGCCTTCTTCTCCCACCAACTGCTCCGTCTCACAACAATACCTCATTTCGGGCTCAGAAGACCAACAAAAAACTCTCCCCTGAGCTTTGGCAGTGTCTCCATGATCACTTGGCAGGAGGCAGCATGACAATGATTTGACAGACATCCTCCCAAGGAGACTCCATGCATCAGTCATGCTGCTGACACACTCCACACCCAGAGGAGCTCATCCACACCAGGGGACGTTTCTAGGTGCAGGCAGCTGCTCTTGATTGACCATCCTAAAGCAGCAGGTTTTCCTGTTTCACTAACAGCAGAGCCAGGAAGTACCTCTTTGCTGTGATGGTCCTGGTGACACTGGCACACTGGTTTGAGCCAGGCCTGCTTGAGTAAAGCAAAGCAGCAGGTAACGAGTAGAGAGGACTGAAGTCCTATTTCTAGTCCAAGGACATATCTACTAGAAGGAAATAGCACTGCAAAAACAATTGCAAGTTATCTTTTTATGATGATCTTTTTATGATATGCAAAGAGACTCTCCAACAAAATCAAAATGATTTCTCTTCTGATTTTGTTTTTTAAAGGAAATCGAAGAACCACAATATTTTCAGAGGATGAGCTGTTGTTGGGTACCACCAAAAATGGCCAACATTTACTGTGCAGAACAACACAAATTATCTTGGTCTGACTACTCTGACTGAATGAATGAACATTGACTCTCATCAACTGTTGTTTAAAGGATGGTCAAGATTAATAGCTTAAATGAAGGAAGAAACACAAATCTTCTTTTCCTACATGAGAAAAGCAAGGGTTTGCAAATCTGCATGAAACAATCTTAAATCTCCTGAATGACAGCCCCAAGCTCTGACCAGTGACTCAGTTCTGAAGCTCAGCATGCTGGAATGCTCTGACAGATGCAGGCAATGGGAAACTGCCTTTGACTGAGGCTTCTGCCATCTTTAAAGTATGTCCAAGGTTCCTGGCAGTTTAACTGTTCCTAAAGATAATAAATCCCTTGTGAGACAGGAAGGCTGAACAATCACATACTTCAAGACTAGCTCAATCTGTATAGTTCCAAGAACAACTTCCAGTGCAGGTGATAGCAAGCATATGATAAGCAAAGTTTCAGGAGGAACTCTGTTGAAAAACCAGAATTATGGGAAACAGACTGAACTGCTCATTTTATGGGCATAGCTCTATTCCAGCACTCAGGCAGTAAAACTAAAATGAACTCCCTCAAAGTTAAAAATGCCCAATAAAACTCAATAGGCAAGGTAATTATTTTGACTTGACAGAGGGAGAGGACAGGTTACTTGCTCACACAGAGAATATCTAACCTTGCTAACATCGAATGGAAAGACATCTTGCAGTTAATCTGGGTTTTCTTCCCACAGCTACATTTTCTGTGCTATGGATTTATAACCCTGGCCAAGCCTGTACCACTCTGGGCTAAATAAAAACATGAACACTGTAAGAAATGTAGCAGCACATGCCCCGACAGCCTCTCCCGTGGTGTCACAGCTCCCCCACGGAACCAGGCTGCTTGGCCATTTCATATTCCCAGGAATGACCCTCTGCCCACATCCTACTTATTAATGCAGGTTCCTTGGGATCTCAGCTGTGAGATCTGCTGGGTCAGTACTTGTCCTATGTGTAGGGATACAATGAGTCAGGATGGCATCCATGGGATAAAGGCAACTTCTCTCTTTCTGCCTTTTCCTTGGGAAAATGGAAGCAAACACCAGCCAGCAATTGAAGGTGTTAGCTCCAACATCAGAGAATAATTCTATGATAGATGAACACCTGAATGACTGAGACTCTATACTGTGTGGGTGATAAAGGTGACATTTGCAGCAGCAGCTGCCTTTGTCCTTTCTCCCACTCCCCAGCTAAGGACCCACCCACTCTCATCCAACATAATGCAGCTCTGGCAAAAAAGCAAAACTGAAAACTCCGGCAGTAACATGAAGGATGTATTTATTGTCAAGCAGCAGCACATCAAAATAAGCAAGCAAATGTCATAGTAACTAACAAAATACAGGGGAATGCCTTGTGAATTCACCGGATTTTATTTTCTGGCATCTTCAGAAAATGGATTTTGTTATTTGACTGACAGGAAACCACAAAGCACAACCGTCCTGTAATTGAAGCAATCAGACACATATGGGGACAATAATTATAGGCAAAATAAACTGGTTGTAAACAGATCTGTTTACTGTATTTCTAACCACCTCATATCTTTATTCTTCATTATTTGAGGGTTTGGGCTTTCTATTTTTTTTTTCTTATCTTAGAAGTCCCAAGATTTTTAGGTCTTGGTACTGTAGGGACCAGTTTCTAAATGTTTATTATCTGGGCTGGCAATAGTGGTTTGTTCCACTGAGAGGATAAACAATTCACTTAAACAAAGTTTGATGTTACGGACAAATGACTTATGTTTCTCATAATTACTCAAATTGGGGAAGCAAGTTTTTTCATGAAACAAATTATGAAATTGCTTGTTTGTTTAGTATTAGTCAAGCATACTCGTATTTCAGAGTTATGAAAATCATGCTGTTTTCTTCATTCTAGCCAGCCAAACCATAAGATACAAAGCTTGAAGTTAACAGTATAAGTACAGCTCTTTGAAGAAAATTAAAAAGCCCCACATCCCCCAAAAAACAGCTTAGTTACTTCATAAAAGGCAATAGCGTGGGATTAACCCGTTGCCTGTGGAAGAGCACTCTCTCGAAATTCTTCAACAGAACACATTAAAGTTTGAGGAAAGCAACAGAAATTTGCATACCTTTAGGAGCAGGAGAACACAGAAAACACCCTTAAAATGAGCTGTTCCAATTAAGCACCTTTCTTGCAAACAAATGTTGGAAGACAACCTTAGTCCTTGACTAAAATACATCTTCTTGTTATTTATAGTCACTGAGCCTCTTGCCACCAAGATGGGAAAGCTGCATTAAATGTACCTTCAAGTAAGTCCTTCAAATTACATTCTGACAAAATGCATAAACTTAAGTGAATCACCTTCAAGAGCAACCTTAGTTGGATGATGTAATCAACAACTAAAATTCCAAAGTTGCTAATATGCCTCCAGTAATTGTTTTCTACATTACACCCAAGTACCTCCCTTCATACTAAATTTATGCTAAAAAATTGCTGAAACACAACTCTTGGCTTCCCAAAGCAAAGGCCAGGTGGATGTCATTTGGGAATCCTCACTGCTGTAAATGATTTTGTTCTCCCACATGGCCAAACCAAGAAATATGGAGGAAATAGCAGTAAGTCACACCCACTGAGAACATTGTCTTTTTCTAATTACCCAATGCCATAAATTTATTGTGTAATTCTACATTCACTTTGTCAGAAGAGAAGGTACTAGAACCACTACATCCTGGTTAAGTGTAAGGTTATTTATCCCATGAAGACACAAGTAGTTATGACAAATGCATTTACTTTAGACAGTTTTGGTTATACAGTCAAAGGACACACCGAAAATGACAATACACAGCTGTAACCTGGAGTGCTGTGGATGGTTTCCACCAAGCTCTCACCGCCAATGCTCTTCCTGAGAGATGCGATATTGTAGTTTAGGTTTATTAGGATTGTGTTCAATCAGCCAGTCAGCAAGCCAAATCTGTGAACAAAAAACCCATAACCCAAATGTTTTCAGCCTTCTGTTGTTTCCTATTAAGTGAATATATCTTATATATATTTTATAAGTGAATATCTCTTCTTATAGAGAATATTAAAAACATTATTTGAAACCTTTGCTACAGATACTCTCCTACTGTGCTGCAAAATTAAGACCTTTCAGAAAAAAATGGACATGCAGATGACCTGTTTTTTAAAATTGTTCTTTTAAATCTTCCCAGCTTATATTGCTTTTGAACAATTCACACTGACTTTTAGAAGACAACTTGTCCTGGCAATGTTTACCTTTGTGAAAGTATAAGACCATTTGAGCCATACTTCAAATAATTCAGCCAGCTCTATTTTGGAGTGTGGCTGCACAATATGCATGAAACTGCTTAACAAAATATTACTGCTGACAACACTTAGAGATACTTCATCTAGTAATCATTCATTAAGAGTGCCAGCCTTCTGCACTGAAATCACCTTACAGTACCTAAAACTTCAAACCAAAACATGGTTACTTTTTGGAATTCATCTTGTAAGCTTTCCAGCACGTTGTACTTAAATGAGAACGTGGGAGGCAGGAATGCCTTGAGCCCTAATTCCATCTGCCAGTCTGGGCCAGGCCTTAGGCGAATTAACCTTTTGCCTTGATTTCTCCACTTGTAAAGCAAAGTTTTTAACACATCCTTATTTACTTCACAAGGCTGTTGACGATTAGTTTCTGGAATGCTGAGTACAACAAACTTCATACCACACTGTGAAGAGTTGACAGAACAGCAGACAGGGAAGGTAAGCAACATGCTCCTTTTACTACCACGCAAAAACAACGGTGGTTTGCAAAGGCAGAGCCAAGCAGAGCACTAGGACAGGTAAAGTCAGCAACAGCAGGACAGCAGTAAGAACCCATGACAGAAATGGAAAACAAACAAACAAAATATCCCAAAACACAAAACTCCTTAGAAAAACTACTTTGGAAAAAAAGAAATCCTCAAATCATTTGAAGCCAAATAAATTTATCCTGTATTACTTAAGGAACTGGCTGAGACAACCTCGGTACTGACAGCAAGTATTTCTGAGTGCACAGACACTTTCTGAGGCCATCTCCAAAATGAAAGGAAAGAAGAAAAGAAAAAACACAACATTCCAACAGTCTCCTTGTAAGCCACCTAACAGATACCAAACTGAAAAGCAATAGGCAATATCTATTTCTGAAGCAGTATCAAATCAACATTATTTTCCTTCTGTTACAAGGTCACAGACATTAGGGACAACGAAGAAGGTGCAAATAGAATGTTTCTAGCAAAGCTACTGACACTGCTTCATATAGCTTTCTTACAAGCAAGGAAGGAAAGCATTGTCTCGATGAAGTTACTGTTAGATACCTCATAATTGACTAGAAAATTGTGCTAAGAATGCAGATTAACTGGAAGCCAAAACAATGAGTTAGAGAGATGGGACTTGTAACAAAAAAAATTTCAGTATTTAATACAGTAAAGAGATGACTGAAGGGAAAGAAAATGGAAATACTCTTCAAATATGCAATAGGTTGCTGCAAAAAATAAAAAAGGATATATTACATTGTCTCCAATGTCTTCTGGGGATAATAAAAGGGGGAAAAAAGGTAATGGGCTTAAAATTGGAGCCAGGAGATTTAGGCTATCTTTTAGTGAAAGCTTTTAACAAGTATAATTAAGCACTGAAACAGATTGCCTCGGGAGACTGTAGATTCTCCATCATTTGGAGTGCTAAACCACAGGCCAGACACACATTTGTTAGGAACAGATAAAACTGGTTTGGCCTTTGGGCAAAGGAATGGACTTCATCTCTGTTTTCTAGATTTCTATGGTAACAGTGCCAGACATATAGACAAAGTAAACAGGTTATAAAGCCAGAACAATCAAAGTACATCAGATATGACCTCATGTATATCACATAGCTCATAGGAACACCCCAAGTGATTTTTAAGGCCTTTTTTTCTGAAAAGTATCCTTTAGAAAATTGCAAGGTTGATTATAAACCTGATAATGATGTAAAATCTACCACAACTGCCAGCAAGTTGTCACATGGATTAATTATCTGCATGTTTAAATAAGTACTGGTGTGAATGATTGGAACTTTAAGAACACAAAGACACATTTACCATGTTTTTCCAGATGTAAGAAAACTGTTCAGGGATTTAAAACACACCCTTGTTTCATCTCTGACAAACAAATTGACTTCTTGAAACTAAGTGTTATTTGACTAGTTCATTAGCTGACAGCTAAAACAGCACAGCTCTTCACCAACAGAGTAGCTCTCCTATAAAGAGGGACTTTACTAACACCAAGGAACTGCATGCCAAAGCTGACAGCAGTGCTGGGACACTGCACATACCATGGGGTCTGCTGGCTTCTCTTTGCACAGGGCAGTGAGCCCTGCCAGCAGCGTGGGCTTCACATACAGGTTCAGGTAATCCCGAGCTCTTTGTCCAGTGGGAACAGGCTCCAAGATTGCTGCAAGGAGGAACCACAGGTGTTAGGAAGCAGCCTCTAGAGTGATTAAACCCAGCATTCTTTCAAAGGTTGTTTATATGTGAGCTGCTCTTTTCCTTAATAAGTTAATAATACATCATGGGTTTTATAGCTGCTCCCACAACAAACTGCAAAGAAACTCCCTAAACTTTTTTACAACGTCCCTGAGGTAATTTTACTAATTATAGTCTATTACGAAAAGGGAGGAAATCAGATGATCTGGGGAAAACCTTTATCCTTGAAGATGCATTTGGGGCACAAGACAAACAAAATTTCCCATGTTTAGCACTTTCTTCTTGCAGTGTGAAGCTGGTTTCTGAAGACCCTAAAAATCCCACCTTCAGTCTTGCTTTGTTTGTCAGGGTGAGGAGAGGAGACATGGTTTACACAAACGGTAAGGTTTGTAAGGAACTGCAACATCTTTTATTAAACTCACTGATACAGCTGACAAAAAGTATCAGTACACACATTCTTCTAGCAGTTTCCCTTGCACCTTTTTGTCAAAGAGCAAATCCTGTTACATTACAAACCAGAGATCCTCTTGCAGCCTTTCCAGGTTCTAAGGCCCTTTTCTCTGGCACTTAACTTCGGAATTGCACTACCATGAGAGCATCCAGCTGCTTTTGAATAGGAATTAGCCTGAATCCAAGCAGAGAGTCAGTCTTCTCAAGTCAACAGGAGTCTCCAGGGCTGACAGTGCCAGAAACACTTGCTGGAGTGTAATAGCTTCCCATTTCTTCTCATTTACCAGCTTTGACTGCTCCAGTTCCCAGAGCAGAGTTTGAAAAGTGGAAGCAATCTCTGTAACTACACTGGCTCTTCAGATAGATTTTTGGTAAGCCTTTCATAGCAGAAAATGTCAGCTTATACATAAAGAGACCCACAATCCTACAAAGCAAACAAACCCAACCTCTTCTAAATCAATTGTATCTGGAGTCAGGGCAGAGACAAGTAATACCAGGGAAGGACAGGGAAGAACTCCATCCTCCCCAAGACAGGCAATGAACCAAGTGTACCATTTTACCTTCTGGAAATATGAATCGAATTTCTCTCTCTGCTGAGGAGATGCTGATACTGCCGTGGAGCCCATTCCTCAGCTCATCAGTCCCATAGAGTGCTCTTAAGCTAAAAACAAGGGAAATAACTGCTTGGAGGGCAACTGCAAATCCCTTCCAAGTCTCTGCAGCCTGAGAGGACAGAAAAGCAATAGATACGGACTAACTGACAAGACATTGGCTTGATTTTGTTTTAAACATAAGAAGTAGCTACCTAAAACTTTATGTTCATACACTCGGCATTCCCCATAAAATAGGTGAACTTTGCATGCTAAAGAACAACAGTGAAAAGCTGTTGCACAAAACTGAAGAGATAAGAAGCCTTTGTCTGTACTGTACAAACAAAAAAACCACAAAAAAAAGAAAAGAAAAAAAAGAAAAAAAAGAAAAGAAAAAAAAGAAAAAAGAAAAAGAAAAAAAGAAAAGAAAAAAAAAAAAGAAAAAAATAAAAGAAAAGGAAAAAAAAAAAAAAAGGAATTCTGGTCTCAATCAAGAGAATGACAAAATCCTACTGACTTCTACTGACTTGCCCAAGGCCGGTCAGTGAGTTAGTTACCTGTGAGGGTGAGTTATCCTAGCTCTTAGGCTGTTGGATGGTCCAAGCAACTCCTTCCAGTATGACACTGCACAATTTCTAGCAAGAATCATAGCAACTATAGGACCAGAACTCATATAGGCTGTTAAATTAGGAAAAAACACTTTTCCAAATTGTTCTGCGTAGAAGTTGCTACATTGCTCTGGGCTTAACTGGAGCTTCCGTTTCTATGAAGTGTAAGAGACAAAAAGAAGAATTAAAATAGCTTGCTACATTGAAACAGCTTAGAGCATAAAAAGGCAGGATGTAGTTCTCTCTTGCAGTCATATCTTCAAGTGCAGAACGCAGAGTAACTTCTGAAACTAATCTGATTCTCCCACATACGATCTCCTTGAGATACAGAGTAACAGAGAGCAAAAGTTTTCCAAGTTAATTAAAGAAACAGCCCATTTGAGTAAGATATGATTTTAGCCCCGGCAAACTACAGCATTTTCTAACTGCCGGATGACAGAGCACTGTACAGAAAAAGTGAAGAGCATTACAAGGGCAGGATTTTATTACTCAGCTGCTACAGCATAATGTTCTACTTTTAAACAAGTTTCTCTCCAGCCCACACTGTTAATTACGCAATTGTTCTATTTTTCATTCAGTGCTTTGTGACTCTCCGCATAGCTGCCTAGCCTGCAGGTGGCCAGGATCTGGACAACTTTGGGAGGTTATCAGAAACTATATGGCAGTCAAGAAAAAATTTTGAAAGTGCATTCTTCGAGCTCAAACTTACACAACACGAGAGTTCCATACACTCAGAGTCCTAATAACTTTGGTGTCAAAAGTCACCGCAGACATCAGAAGACTCTACTAACATGTTGCAAATAAATAAATTAATCTATTTTGTCTGATCGTCTGATACATATTGAATCAATAGAAACATAGAATGGTTTGGGTTGAAAGGTGTCTTAAAAATCATCATGTTTCAAATCCCCTACCACGGGCTGGGACATCTTCCACTAGACCAGGTTGCTCAAACCCCAAACCTGGCCTTGAACTCTTCCAGGGATGGGGCGGCCACAGCCTCTCTGGGCAACCTGTACCAGGGCCTTACCACGTTCATAAGAATTTATTCCCAATATCCCATCTAACGCTGCCCTCTAGCAGTAGGAAACCATTCCTCCTTGTCCTGTCACTCCATGACCTTGTCCAAAGTCCCTCTCCAGCTCTCTTGGAGCCTCTTTAGGCACTGGAAGGGGCTCTCAGGTCTCCCTGGTGCCTTTTCTTCTACAGGATGAACAACCCCAGCCGTCCCAGCCCAGCTCCAGAGCAGTGGGGCTCCAGCCCGCGGAGCATCTTCGTGACCTCTTCTGGAGTAGCCCCAAGAGATCCATAAAGAAATAAATGCAAATAATAAATACAAATAAATAAAACAACCAGAAAAGTAAGGGAGGAAATGAAAAAACAAAACAAAACGAGACAGTGCGGGGAGGAGGGGCGGGGCCCCTGCCGCCCACAGGCGCGAGGGCGCAGCGCCCCCCAGCGGCCGCCCGGCCGGGCGTATTTAAATATTCATAACCTCATTTCAATATTCATAAAGTCTATTTACTGTAAAAATAATGGAAACGAAAAATTAGTTTGGCTGCAACCAGCTATCGAATTCAATTAACTCTCTAACATCCACTTGCACACTGCACAAAATCTTCTGAGATCTGAATGATGCACTCTCCAAAGAGTTGCCTTGGAAAGTTCACGCATCTGCTCCATACGTTTGCTGAGTTTATTAACAACGTCTGTGTTTTCCTTGTGGTCAGCAAAATAGTTGGTCTGCTCTGTTCCATCCCTTGCACCAAAAAGCATCTCCTTACAGAACCTGGCAGCAATGTTTGAAGACATACGAAAAACATGAATGGATTTTTGGACACACAAGCTTTCAGTTACTGGCTGGATTGCTGGAAGTCAAATATATTCCTGACTTATAAACTACAGTTATTTTCTCTGGAGCACAGCCTGTTACCTGAATGATGTGGAATCCTGATCGGAGAATGAGATCCTCTATTTCTTCTTCTTTATCAACAACATCTGGTTTGATGATAGCCAGAGTTCTTTCCACATAAATCTGAGGTTCAGGCATTAAGATCTCCATCCTGGCTTCTAAATTAGAATTCACTTGCCCCTTTCGTACTGCAATGACACCAGTACATGACATCTGGAGTTTGTCTACTGCAGTCACCTGTGGTAACACTCACCAAGTACTCCAGGAACAGAGAGGCTCACAACCACCCCACAAAATCCATGTGAGAAGTTCTCTGCACTTGTTAGTACTCTATAGTTCACATTCCCATTTTCAGTGTGGTGGCATTTTGTGGAAAATAAGGCCAAAATTTAATGTTGTTACTCACTAAGTTGGACAATGTATGAGGAAAGAGGTTATCACACACCTTGATGGGGGCCCCCTGTGCTCCCACACCCTCCATCCACCATGGGCTCCTTCAAACCCCAAATCTGTATCTTCAAACATGACGACTGTGGTGTGGGACTGACTTGGAGCTGGTCGACCTGTAAGCCTCAGGGTATTTCTCAATGGTTATTTAATTCCTGTATTTATGGGCTCCAGACAAAGTGCTGGTTTTCTGACTGAGCAGCTGCACTGGCAAGCTGAGAGCACAAAATTGTGTTGTGAGTAGTGGAACCAGTGAGGGAGTTTCCTACAGACCTGTGACCACTCGTGACCTTCTTTTCATCACAGAATGGTTTCGGCTGGGAGGGACCCTAAAGACCATCCAGTTCCACTCTGCCATGGGCAGGGACACCTTCCACTCTCCCAGGTTACTCCAAGCCCCGTCCTTGAACACTTGCAGGGATGCGGCAGCCACAGCCTCTCTGGGCAACCTGTGCCAGGGCCTCACCACCCTCACAGCCAAAAATTGCTTCACAACATCCCATCTAACCCTGCCCTCTGTCAGTGAGAAGCCATTCCCCCTTTTCCTGCCTCTCCCTGTCCTTGTCCCACATCCCTCTCCAGCTCTTTTGGAGACCCTTTAGGCTCTAGGAGGGGGTCTAAGGTCTCCGTTGAACTTTCTCTTCTCCAGGCCGAACACCCCCAGCTCTCTCAACTTTTTAGAAAGAATTACGAGAGCAGGATGCTGCGGGAGATCGTGTCAGAGCCTCAGAGAACTCCACACAATGGCACCTGCAGCCCTTCCCTCGCCCACTGCCCGCCGCGTCCCCACGCTCCCAGCCCTGGCTCTCTCCATCCGCCCTGGACCAGACCTAGACACGCACACCCTGTCTGGCCGCAAAAACTTGCTCCCTCCTGCAAAGTCCGCTCGTAACTGCCCAAATACACCTGCCTTGGGGCTCGGCCGGGCTTTGCTATCCGGGACTCCGGGACTCCGCCGGACCCGCCGCCGTTGCCGGGCGATGGCGGGGCCGGCCCCGGGCACAAGATGGCGCCCGCGGGCCTCGGCGGGGCGGGACGAAGATGGCGGCCGGGAGCGGCGCGGTGATGGCGGCGGAGGCGGAGCGTTCCTTACGGCCGGGACCGCCGCGGGCTCCTCGCACACATCGCGGGGCCTTGGCTGCCCCGGCATGGGCTCCGCCTGTGGTGCGGGAGTAAAGGGGAGAGTGGCGTGATCTCCGGGGTTCATCTCAAAAACCTCATTCCTCCCTGACAATAAAAGCTTTATGTCGGTTTCTTTCCGAGCTTTATTTCGGCCAGAACTGCTGAGGGAGCCACGCGCTCACAGCAAACGTTCATGAAGCGACATAAGGCGGTTTACTGGCGGGGAAAAAAAAATAAAGGAAAAGACAGCAGCCCTTCCTAGGCCATTTATCAGTGTTTGTGGGGAGGTTTCCTGTGGGCGCGCCTGAGCAGCAGCGGCGGGGCGGGAGCTCCCGGCACACCCGGAGCAGTGACCCGAACCACAGCTCTCTAATGGTGGTTCTCAGCACTGCGAGGGAATTACAGCGTCTACCAGTGCCACTTCCCGTTTATGACAAAAAGATGTAACGAGTAGGAAACCTTCACCGTTTTGTAGATTAAACCATGGTGAGCTGGGCCTTAAGCAGAGCTGGGGAGCCGCATTCTCTGGGGATTTTCCCCAAATTTTACCCCCGTGGTGCCAATTCGTTTGCTCCCTTCACATCCCCTATCTCCCCGGCTCTCTGGGGGCACTCAGCTGGGAGGAATTGGCTGTCCAGCAGCCATTGTCCATCCAGCGTGATCCACAGTGGCCAGGAAGCCGAGGCGTGGGGTGCCCCGGTGTCACCTCCCGTCCTTGTTTACCGGCGCTCCCGGGTGGCCCCGGGCCAGCTGGCCCCGCGCTATCGGGGTGTGGGCTGGTGAACGGCCCCGATAACTCCGGAGCTGGCTCCGCCGCCCTGCTCCTCTCTCTCCCTGCGGCTCGTCCCCTCTTGTCACCGCGTTCTCACAAACCGTGGCATCCGAGGTGCTGGAACACCTGGGGCTCGCGGCTGAGTTCAGCCAAAACTGGACATTGCACTCAAACCCTTGAGGTGACACTGACAAAGAGACAGAGAGAAAACACAAGTGTGCAGGCTTTAAATTTTAATGATATCAGACTGAAAGTAGACACAAAGGAGAAAGGACAAAAAAACCCCAACTATTTGGAGCCAGAGGTACTGATACTACGTGCCCAGGTTAGGTGAGGAAATAGCAAATTTACAGCAAAAGCTGGTTTTAGTGTAAGAAAAATCAATTTTGCCTTAATCTTTTTCATGAGTAATGTGAATAATATAAATATAGAAACAAGAAATAAAAATATGCAGTTATTTCCTTGCAGCCAGCTTGAAATATATTTAAAAACCAAAGACTGACGTTGTTATTCATATACCTTAAAAAATAAAGGTTCCAAGTGCACAAGACAAATTCAGATACAGGCTTTCCTTCACCAACACAGGCACGTGGCATTTGTTTCTTTAACAGAAATACCTTATCCAATATTTCATTTGAAGACATTGTAAACACTGCAACTTCACAGAGATAACGGATAAACATGTTTTATTTTTTAAGAAATGCTGATTGAAACAGTTCACCAGTTTTTTAGTTTAGTTCAGAGTTAATTCAGCAAGTCATTTCTTTTCAAAGTCAACGAGCACAAGTCTGACAGCCCTTGCTTAAATTTAGGAGTTCAAAGGCTTCCTCTGCCTGCATGAACACTTCAGAGTTATTATTACATAAGAAATGCTGGATTTAATATCCATGTATAAAACACTGCTAACGTGAATCTCTTGCAGTTTCTTTATTGTGTGCATTTTTCTCCCAGCTACCCAGCACATAAAGCCCCTTTCTGGGCACCCCGAGAGGCTGCAGTTTGGCCGGGGGCAGGGCCCCGAGCACCTCCCTGCCCACCACGGGCCCTGGGGCTGTGTCACAGTTTCTCCTGCTCGCTGTTTCCAGAAGCATTTCTGGAGGGCGGAGATGGTCTAATTTTAGTACTGGGAGAATCCTCGGCTCTCCAATGAGCGAACGGCTGCCTCTGGAGCTGCAGCCAATTACCCGGGTTTCCTCCTGCTGCACTTCCCACGATGGTTTAATAATGCAGAAGCACAAATTTAAAGTGGCCCCACATGTTAAGAGAAAATAACATTATGTGCTCCCCAACAGAGCCATTCTACAGTAGCAGAATCTCAAAGGTTTCTTCTAAAGCCTTGAATTCCACAAACCTGACCTTAAAACAATTGTTAGTATCATTATATTATGTTTATTATCTTCATAGTGCTTGAAATAATATTTCTGATAACTAAAAGGCTGGTCTGAAGCATCTTCTCTAACTTCTGTAGGCCAGGGATGTGCTTTTAGGAAAAGAAACAAACAAACAAACAAAAAAAAGGAAAATAATAATTACAGTGCAATGAACCACTGTGGTTCTGAACACTTCTCCAGGCATAGCCTGGCTGCTATATCTTATCTGTTAAGCGGTTTAACAAGCCTTAGTTGTCTCATTTATTTTTAGCTGGCATGGAATATAACAACACCAAAAGATTGTGGCTGCAGGTGCATTTACATCCTAGCCACATCAGATAAGTAACATTTTAAGGAAAAATATTATTTCAGAGCTTTGTCCTCTGATAGTGCAAGAAGATGCAAAAACTAATGTCTTGGAGACTGTTAGAAAAGAAGGAAAGAAAAACAGAATGATGAAAATAAGTGAAGAAAAGCTAAAGAAGTAATACCAACTAGTAAAACTGATTAAAAATGAAGCTTGCACATCTTTTAGCTTTGTTTGCACTTTGATGTTAAGTAAAGAAAAACGTGTTTGCTTCAGTAGCAATGTTCTAACTATATATTTACCACAAATACAACTTTCCTCTACCACGGGCTCTCTTTTCTTTATTTCTTTTCATGATGGATTGTCATACCTACCCACAGCACCAGCTTACCTTCACTGCTGGCTCCATCCACGCTCGCTCTTGCAGTGCAAAGTGTCTCTGACGGAAATCCTGTGATCAAGGCAACTTCCTCTCCCACACGCCCGCTCTCTCCTCCATTTCTGCCATCTCACAACTAAACAATTCTCCTTCTGCAGCTCATCTGCACGCTTGTAATCCCAGCGAACTTTTCATTGCTGCTGCTTAACCCTTGTCAAGCCTTCCTGTCTGTTTTCTTCCACTTGTTATCTCAGCATTTTCTTTAAAGATAAAAGTGATAAAATATTCTCTTCATGCTTCCTCTGTCTACAAATCTTTAAGTGGCAATAACAAAAAGCTTATCAACATGTCTTCTGTAACTCCATCACTTGCCCTGATAACTTCACCCCATTTCATTTCCTGATCTTCCCAACACTCACTCCTTCATTTGTTCACAGCTTTAGTCGTTCAGTCTGCTCTGATTCCTAGCATCCAGAGAGATATGCTTGTCTCTTTCACCATAAAAAAAAAGGAAAAAAAAAGAAGAAAAAAAAAAGCCTTTTGTATAAGTGCCTCTTGTCACCTCACAGGTTCTTCCAGTCACATCTCTTGCCGAGTTCTACCCTAAATCCCCTTCAAACTTGGTTTTGCTTCCTCTCATCATCTGAAAGCTTCTCAATCCATCTTAAAACAATCTCTTGTTTGCCTTCAGTCACATTTAGCATATCTAGCTCGTGTCCTAGCTTAGTTTTTGCAGTTATTCTCACTTTTTGCTTCTCCAGTCACTGTTTCAGCTTGGCTTGTCAGTCTGTTCTTCCCTTGTGTTTCTTTCCTTTTTCTGCAGGAGCAGTGGTGAGCCGTGTCCTCGACTCTCCTCCCTTCCCTCCAAGCTCACAGCTCAACATCCCTATGTACCTTTTGTTTCACGCTGTAAAGACACCTCCTGTTTCCTGCCAGCCCTACAACTGAATTCCACTACTGCCCTTTCAAATAAGCACCTTCCTGCTTTATCCCACCGTGTTGCTCAGGATGAGTCCCTGCTGAACACCTGTAGAGCTTGGGGCTGACAACTCAGTTCCTATAAAACTCCTCCTTGTCTATATACAGCCATTCTATATAAATACTGCACATAGTTATCAGGCTTTCACCTAAGCTTTAGAGCAGAAACACTTGCGTGTGTTTGCTGTTTCATTGTTCTACATAATGTTTAACATAATACTGGCTTGGATTATCCCTGAGGCCACCAAACTCAGAGATAAGTAGGAACTGTGATCCTACCACAATGAAGAAATAAATGTATGAATAAACCAATAAAAATCTTTTATCTAACAAATTAAAAGAGGCAATTGGTTAAATAAGACTTTTTTTGAAGATCTATTGTCAATGCCTACTTAAAGGCATCTTCTATTCATCTTAATTCCATGTAGCATAAGGAATCCTTTTTGCCATACTTATTTCAAGCCATTACATTCAGCCCCATCATTAACATATATGGGATTACTCGCATAGTTATAATTATTATTAATAAAATGTATTTATTTATGCTGTGCATAAAGACTAACTCGGACAGAAGCTCCCTATAGCGTGGTGTTTGGTATAGAGTAGGCAGTCTGTGACCTGAGATGCTTACAATCAACTTAGACAAGACAGGCATAGGATGTGGGAAACAGAGAAATTACACCAAGTTTCAAGGCAGTGAACATGTTGTTTCTCTTTTTTCCTTTTTCTTTTTTTGTTTTTTTTAGAAGAGAAGGTAGAAAAATCAACACAAGGGAAATAATGAGGAAATGGTGAGGATGACCAAGAAAAAGGAGGAGGTAATGATCACAGATATGGCACAAAACTCATACGAACGGACAGCAAGGGCGAGGCTTGGCATAAACTGCAAGTCTGATAGAACAGCAGAATTAGACCCAAGATCAGAAAGCCCATATGCAAGTAAAATTCAGCAGAATTTCAGTCAACACCATGAATAAACATAGCAGTTACAGGATTAAAAAATAGCAAACAATAATAGTGTTTTTTTTCTCAGCAGTAAATGTGTCATATAGGGAGAATTACCACCCAAGAAGGTATGTGTGTACTTTTCTTTGATTAACCACAGGCTTTGAGTGGGGAGTGAAAAGCAAGACCAAAACCCAAGTCAGAGCCCAGAGGAATTCTTTAAAATTACCTGTGGCATGATGGGGCCTGGTGGAAAAAAAAAAAATCACAACGGCCCATATTCGCAAATTTCTCAGTCCTTGATGTCTAGATGTGTAAAGAATGACTTTGTTAGTTGGGTCAGTCACAGTTCTCAAACCAGGCTGCTTAGCCAGTCTACAACCACATTGTTATCCTGCTCCTGGGTACTCGACACAAAAGGTTTAATCGAACAGCTATTAACATGGGGCAACTGGGAATCACAGAGGGCCCTGCCAGTTGGGGCCTGCTGTTTGGAATTGCCAGGATGGGAGATTGAGAGGGACTTGATCAGAAGAAATGAGCACAGCTTTAAAGAAAGCACTGTTAGGCAGAAACAGGAAAACACCTGACAAAGCGCCAGTGGTAGGGAAGGATGAGACAGGTTCAGCAAAGCAAAAAAGAGAACTGGGGAAATAAAAAGAGAAGAGAAAGTAAAGGGAAATGTATGTAGAAGTCCTAATGAGATGACAATCATTCACGGTCTTAGCAAGACTTGATGAAGTACAAAGCAGATGTTATGGGCAGTGAATCTTGCAAGAAAATGAAGTTATAAATATATAATCCAAAGCACTCAGGTTATGTCCATCAGCTGAGCCTGACAGACCTATGTAAACTGCTGCAAATTTCAGTTTACTCTCAGGTGCTGGTCTGTAAACTTGTAACTTCAGCACAGATGTATTTCTGCAGTCACCTGCCACAGCTGCATGCACAAAAACCTGCAAAAAGAAGGTAGAGAGGGAACCAGGGCAGTGGTGTCCACCACTTCAGCCATGCACCCTGCAAGCCTCAGTGTGGCCTTAGCTCCCTGTGACTTAAACAAATGTGTGGTATTTTCCAATCAGGCAGGCTATCAGCACTGTGTAAGTGAATGCACTTAGCTGACAGACACTGGCTTAGATGGTTGTAATCACAAACCACATCTTTTTGGTACAGACCTGAGAGGTTTAAAATCTAAGCCAAAGCTGCTTGAAAAATCACAAGAAGCCCCCTTGCTGGATGTGGGGTAAGCTCCTCTGACATGGTATAAATTATGATATCTTATAAAAAATTCTTTGCTTCTAACATTCTATTTAAAGCTCAATGCAAGAAAACAATATAAAAATATATTCCCATAAAGATGAGCATGTCTATCAGCCAACATCTACAAGCTGTCCTGAGGACATTTCAATTTTCACCTGGCTAGGTGCTCTTTCTACTGTCTTTACTGCCCTGACTTCATAGAACATTTTTTTACAAAGTTCAGCCGGAAGTTCTGGTTGAGAGTTTGTGTACAGCGTACCCTACCCTGTCAGCAACCTATGCCGAGACAGGCATCCCTAAAGATGAATTCTGACCCACTGTATTTAGGATAAAAACTGTTTTAAAAGCAGCTTACTGAAGGACAGCTCATGATCCAGACCAGATCACTTAACAAAATGTATCGCCACTATTTCTATTCACAAGTAGCTGCTGTGGGCACTCCTGAGTTTTAACAGCAGATGAAAGTTGAGCCACAAACCATATTTGACAGAGGGTGGAGCAATAACCTGTGCGCTCATTACTGCAGTAA
Organism: Cnemophilus loriae; assembly: GCA_013397755.1. Taxonomy (NCBI): domain Eukaryota; kingdom Metazoa; phylum Chordata; class Aves; order Passeriformes; family Corvidae; genus Cnemophilus; species Cnemophilus loriae. Next base: position 839,479 of record VZTF01002331.1, on the reverse strand, counting down.
GTTAGGTAACAATTGTTACTTTCTGCCCAAAAGCAAAGGGTTTAACTTTTAGGTTTTTTTAAAGATGTGTAAGCTTTACCTGCGTGTCTAGAAGCCAAAATCTGCCCCTTTGGCATGGACAAACAGGACATTAGGAGCTGTATACCGTACAACAATGTCTGGATACAAGGAGCAGTTGTCTTCTGGACTCCTCACCCACAACTTTGCCAACAAGGTTGACATATCCTTGGGCAAAAGGAATTAAGGCCCGGGCACGTGCTCAGCGCTCCAGCTCCCCGAGTTATGTAATATCCAAATCTAAGTTTAAAAACAACAAACTCTGGCCCCTCTCGGTTGCAAAACCAGCAGAGCTGGAAACATTAAGCAAACCTCTCGTCCTGGAGTAACTGACTCAGTGCCCGTAACACACCTCGAGCTAAACCAGGGCGGCACTCTAAGTAAATACAGCGCTCCAGCCGCAGCCGGACGTTCCCGTGCGGAACCCGCGGGCCCGGGTCCGCCGTGGCCGAACCACGGAGCGTGTTGGGAGCGCAGCCGCAGTCCCGATCCCGATCCCGATCCCGCCCGGGGCTGTCCCGACCCCGCCGGCGACTCCCGGTCCCGCCTCGCCCGCCTCTCCCAGAGCGGCCCCGCCCACCCCGGCAGGGCAGCCAGCAGCGAGAGCGGAACTCCCTGAGTGACAGGCGGAGACGACCAACCAGGGCGCGCCTTGTTGCGGTGTGGCGCAGGCTCCGGCGGTATAAAGGCGGCCACGCGTCGCGGGCGCGGGCCCGAGTACGTGTCTGAGGGGGAGGCGGCGGTGGCGGCGGTGCGGCCGGTGCGGAGCAGCCGCGGGGAGCGGGATCGGCTCCAGCACTAGCGCCGGGGCGGTTTTTATTAGACTTCGGTCGGCCCGGGTTTTATCGGGAGCGGATTTTAAAGTGAGTACGAGTGGGATGGCGACGGCGGGAAGGGGGAGGGGTGTGAGCGGACCGGATCAGACCGGCCCGGCCGGGGAGGAGCCGCCGCGCTGACCCGCGCTCGTCTCTCGCAGGCGCCTCTCGTCCCTCTCCCTCTGCGGACGGGGCACCATGTCGGAAGCGGAGCAGCAGCTGGCGGCCGGCGCCACCCAGAACGGGCACGAAGCGG
>VZTF01002331.1:720229-838340 GCA_013397755.1 Cnemophilus loriae | reverse complement strand
CGGCCCCGCTCGGCCCGGCGGGGAGGGCGGCGGGAGCGGCCCTGCCGAGCCGGGGCCCTGCAGCACCAGCGCTTCCTTTGTTCTGGCGCTGCCTTTTGTTGGCGCCATGTGGCGGCTGGGGGAGGGGCGCCGAGCGGGGCTGTTGCCGTCTCACGCTGTAAAATGGAAGGGGATTTACCTCTCCCGCGTTTTCTTCATCCTTTTCCTCTTCAGCGAAAGGGGCGGATGGAAGGAGTTGCTTTCTGTTGGGGGAGGGAGGCTGGTTGAAACTTTGTGGGGATCGTACAGGCCATCGCCACCGGCGTCGATGTAAATATGAATGTGTTTTGTGTAAAGGACATAAAAAAAAATCCTGGCCTTGGAAGGCAGTGAGGGTAAGCTAAGTATTTTTTAAGGGGAGTAAAGGGAAAATCAGCACGATTGAGACGATGCACGATGTGTTTAAATCGGTAAGAGCGATTTTGGTGTGCTACTTTGCAGCATTGTCAGAAAATGCCTTAAGTCTTGCAAGGGATTTCTGGAGGAGTCGGTGTAGTTTCGCTGTGCTTTGGTAGTGGAATCCTTGCGTACACAAGAGGAATTTCTTTCCTGTCATAGTTGATCTCTTCATAAATACACGTGCTTAACATGAACATTACCTGCCTATTTCTCAAGCAGGTCTTTGTTATTCAGGCTACCCCATGTATTTAATTGGAACTCCCTTTGTTATCGCTGAGCTCTGAACCAGAGGGTCAGATCCCTCAGGTTAAACAGAGAGCTGAAGCCAGTGTAATAGATTTTGACTATAAAGGAACGAATAAAACTTCAACAAGCTTCCCACAAGCTGGGACTGGATGTACTTTTTGCAGACACTAGAAGGATTGAGAACCAGGCCTTTTAGCAATGTACGAATTTTCTTTACTGTTTCTAGTATTCTGTGCTGAAAAAAGGGTGAAGGTCTTTTCCTTTCATGAGCAGGAAGTGACAAGCTTCAGCCCCAGATCGGTATGAAATGAAACTTCTAAGAAAAGCAGTTATTCAGAGGGATTGACCTATGTGAAAAATGTAGTACTGTCTTAAAAAGAGAGCTGCCCAAGGCACTGATTTTAGAGTGTTTTGTTAGAAGCTGAAATAAGCTTCAATTTAGCTGCACTAATACACTCAGGAGGGAAAAATGACTGCGGGTTAAGGGTGCAGTTGTCCAGTTTATGTGGCCTCTGAAGGCAAAGCCAAATACCGGGATTTTTGTCCTAGTTACAAAGGTATTAAAGTTTCAAATATTGTCTTATTTAAATTAGGTATCAGTTTTTCCAGTTACAAAACAAAGCACTGCAAATTGCAAAGCATAACACATACTGCTGTGGTAAGAGGTGAGTTTAGCATGTGGCAATGCCACAGCCCCAGCCCTGTGCCATAAAGCAGCCAAAGCTGCCTCCAGACAAATTCCTGTCATCCCCCAGTCTCTTGGTTGTTCTGTAAGTGTGGTCAGTGATGACAGGGTGTGCTGTGGAAAGCCACTGTCAGTCCGTACAGGTTAGAGCAGCCACAGTCAGCTGCTGGGATGGGAAGGAATTGCCCAAGCCCCTTTCTTTCACCTGCTATTGAAAGGCGTAGTAAACTTTGTAAGGCCGTTCCTCCGAGGCTCTGCTGTAATGGCTGCAGGAAACACACGCTTTGAACCCGGTGCTTCCTGCTGCACTCATTTAAGAGTGCACAGCTTGGTCCGCTGAAAAACCTTGAGTCCAGCCGATAAAGGGTATGGTTTCACCCAGTTTAAAAAAATAGGGCAAAACCTCCATAAGGTTCCCCCCCATTTCCTCCTGTACATAAACAGATGCTAATTCCTGCAAATTAAAGTTACACGTAAACACCAAAAGCCAGTTTTATTTAAGCCTAGTTTAGTTTCTGAAGTACTGCTAGCTTCTAGTGCCCATCTAGGTTGCCTCCAAACAAGAGTAATGACAACTTAAACTGTTCCAGTCTATAGTTAGATAAAAAGGCTCGAATGCTTTTAAAAGCTTAGTTTGTTACCTTGGAAACTCCGAAAATAGAAAATGCAGCCATGTTATTAATGTTTTCATTTCAAGCAAAGCATTTGAAAAATGCCTTATTTCCTGATATCACTGTTTTGTTTGTTAGCTTCACTTCTGTATTGTGCCTCAAATTAAGTTCTTTGAGATAGATATCCTCCTTCAAGAGGGTATTTTGTATGGGAAAGTGGGCAGGGAAGAACTGTATCCGCCTACTTGGAATTAAAGACTAAGAATGGAGAGACTCCTGTAGTACTGATGCAGGCAGAACTAGAGTCAGTAACTAAGCAGGAAGAAGTGCACAACATAGTAGTTAAGGCAGGTCCAAAGTCCCATCTGTTGTATGTGACTGTTACTGGAGGTCACAGATACCTGGACTAAAATTTTTACAGCCTTTACACCAAAACCTAAGAGAGCTCAAATACTTTGCTTTTGATGCCTTATTTGCTGAATGCTTTCAGAGCAGTAGGAACAATCCTAAGTTCTTTGCAAAAACTGAGTTGGCAGTACTTGATAATCAGTACTGCTTTCTTGCAAATTACAGAATACTTTTGTAAGAACGTAAGTTACTGGCAAGGAATATTTCAGGCTACTCTTACTATTTCTTATAACTTCTAATCCATGTCAGGGTGCACTGTGGCACTGTGCATCCCTCAAAAGGATGGGGGAGAAACCCACCCTTGTGTGCTCCTGTAGTATCAGCAGCTTTTGATAAGATGCAGGTGTTGCACTTGGAACAGTTGGTCCTGTTCTGACAATGCTGCTGAGGTGTGTACCACTGAGCATCTTACTGCATGTGCTTTTCTCTAGTGCTTCCTGAATCTGAATAGCTCTTCTCTCCTTGAAATTTCAGGAAGATGTTTGTTGGTGGCCTCAGTTGGGATACAAGCAAAAAAGACTTGAAAGATTACTTCACCAAATTTGGTGAGGTAACCGACTGTACGATAAAGATGGACCCTAACACAGGAAGATCCAGAGGCTTTGGATTTATTCTCTTCAAAGAACCTGGGAGTGTTGAAAAGGTGAATTTAAATTTCATATTTTAGATCCTTAACTTCTAGGGGAAACTTTTCAGCTTGAGTTAATCATACCAAACTGTCTTTTAGGTTCTGGAACAGAAAGAACACAGACTAGATGGACGACTAATTGATCCCAAGAAGGCCATGGCAATGAAAAAGGATCCAGTGAAGAAAATATTTGTTGGTGGACTAAACCCAGAAGCCACAGAAGAGAAAATCAGGGAATACTTTGGAGAGTTTGGAGAGGTGTGTAATGGTATCTTAGTAAACTCTGAAAGTATAGTCTCCAGTTGCTGTTTAGTTTATTAATAATTTGCAAGTTTCAAAGTAAGTTAACTTTAGATAGATCAAGCCTTCTGTAGCATCCAGAAGTTTCCCATCTTGAGAGCAAAGGTGGCACTTTCTGCACTAAGTGCTTCCATTGCTAGTTAGATACCCTGTCTTTAACTCAAAGCATTTTAGCTGATGTTAAAATCAGTTTGAAGAGTTGTAAAATGTAAATCTCTGATCTGAATGCCAGTGTTAGCATAGAAAGGCTTGCAACTTTGGTGTTGCATAATATGCACAGAGAGAAAACTTAGTTTTGCTGTTCCAATTTCTGTACATTTAACTATTCATCTAAAACATGAGTCTGAAATTAGTATTTCTTGTCTTCAGATTGAAGCAATTGAACTGCCAATGGATCCAAAGACCAACAAAAGGAGAGGGTTTGTGTTCATCACTTTCAAGGAAGAGGATCCAGTAAAGAAAGTTTTGGAGAAGAAATTCCATAATGTCAGTGGAAGCAAGGTAAAAACTCTGACTTTTAACTCTTCGTTCAAGCATAATACCTCTACATCTATAACCTAGAAAGGTTTTTGTAGACCTCTTGTGTCAAAGTACCAAATTTACAATAAGGGCAGCTTGAACTTTAGCATAGTGTTTTGCTGTAAATTCTGTCACAGAGGCTACCAAGGCTCTTTGACAATACTTGTGGCTTTAATTGCTGCATTTTAGGGCCTTTTGTATGTAAAGTATCTAATTGCATTCATTAAATATATGTGGAGGAATTGGTTTATCCATCACTTGCATAAATGAAAGCCTTGCAGATGCTTAATTTTGTAAGCATCTGGCGGAAACTGGCTCTGTCTGCTGGGGGGCAGCTTGTGCTTTCTTCTCTCTGAAGCTGCTTCCTGCAGCCCCCCTGCTACCAAAGCCTTGTCATGTAAATTCACTATAAGGATCTAGAGAGTGAATATACACTTCAGGCAGCTTGTGCCTGGTCAGATGGTTATGGGAACTACTGTGAGTGGTGTGAGATGCTCTGGCCAGCTGACTGCTTATCTGAGGGAATAGCTAATGGAGAGAGGCTCATGTACCAAGAAATGAGGAGAGAATGGAGGCAAATGATGTGTACTGGCTCGAGGTGTCCCTGTTCCTTGCTCTGAGGCTGGTGCTGACCACAAAGCTTCAGAGCCCTGTTACACTGGGTTGTACTGTCTGACACTGACTTGGATTGCATTTGGTTTAAGACTGGTCTTGACACAATACAGAACAAATTTTGGCAAACCTAATGCACTGGGAAAGTCACTGGTTAGCAGTGAAGTTTGTTTTCAGGAGAGATGAATGTCTGCATGCCAAGAGAGCTGAGAAATTTCTGTATCTCATACCTATGACTTGTTTTAGTGCTGTAGCCATAGATAATATAAAGCAGATTACCTTAAAGGTCCTGTGGTGAAGAACTCTAAGCCAGACTTGCTCAGGTGCTGGTGTTCCTTTTGCAGCTGCAGTAGCTTTACTCTTGGACTGTGTACAGATCCAGGAACCAGGCAGTTGGCTGACAGCTTGACTACAGCCTGGCAACCTGTCTTGGAAGTGTCAGTTCTGGTTGGTTTTACCTGTTAGTATTGGATAAATGGTGATTTCAGGCGTTGGTAGGGGTATGGTACCATCCACATGCACAGTGCCTAGGGTGTACAATGGCTGCCAGGAAAACTCATTCTGGTGCATTTCTCAAACCTTGTTCATTCAGCGCAGGTCAGGCGAAGCAGCCCCATAGCAACAGCCTTGTCCTGGAGGCTGTGCTAGGTGAGAGGGCAGCCTTGTGGATCCTACAGGAGAGGTGGCCTCAGCACCTCTCCCATGGGGAAGTTGATGGTAGGGAATAGGCAGGATAAAATGCCCTGAAAGCAGTGGCCTCTTGGAAAGGCTGACAGTGACTTACCTTTGCCCAGGTGGCACAATAAATCAGATGCCCCTGGATATGCATTAGTGCTGCTCACCTGACCAGGCACAGCACAAACACCTCCTTTGCCTCCAGAGGAACCTCTGGCTTCTCCAGGTGCTCAGGTTGGGCAGTGCTGCTCTGAGACACTTTACATACTCTTCCTTGTTTTTTATTTGCAGTGTGAGATTAAGGTAGCACAACCAAAAGAAGTGTACCAGCAGCAACAGTTCAGTAGTGGCGGAGGAAGAGGTAGCTATGGAGGAAGAGGCAGAGGTGGAAGAGGCGGCGGTAAGTACCACACACACTACTTTAGTATGGACACATTCTAAATAAGTTGTGTGTACTAAAATGGGATTTTGTGGATGGTTTTCCTTTCTATAGCTCAAAGTCAAAATTGGAATCAAGGTTATGGCAATTACTGGAACCAGGGTTATGGGAATCAAGGATACGGCTATCAGCAAGGTTATGGTGGCTATGGAGGCTATGATTATTCAGGATATGGGTATTATGGATATGGACCAGGCTATGATTACAGTAAGTAAAGAGAACTGTATTGGGTATAAGCAAGCGTAACTAATTAGCAGTTTAATGCATTTGTTTTCTTGTTCATAGGTCAAGGCAGTGCAAATTATGGGAAGACACCAAGACGTGGTGGTCATCAGAATAACTACAAGCCATATTGATCAAACTTATTCAGGTATGCAGTGGCATGGTCTCTTTTGGAAAATGACTGCATAGGTTTTGTATACAATGCTGTAGATGGATACTTCAGTTCTGTACCAAATTTAACTTTACAATAAATTTCTATGGCCTGTTAAATGTGCATCTTACTTGGAAGAGCTCCCTGGAAATGTTTTACATGTTTAATACTTACCGATAACTAGTTGTCTAGACAGTGTGGTGTGTAAATTCCAGCATTGCTGAAGATATTAATTAATGATTTTATTAATAGGTTAAACTGAAACTGATTTTGAGGGTCTGCTTAAAGCTGCAGCTCTGCATCTAGGGACTGCCTCTTGGAGTTAACTATGGACTCTGCATTACTCCAGTTGTACAGAATGAGATGCATCTTAGGGAACCAGTGTCACTTTCCACCTTTTTATTTTGTATTGTTTTTGTGTCATACATTTCCTGTAATGGAAGTGTTAATTTTACTGTACTTTTTGGTACCTTTTTGGAATCTAATGTATTGTAAGGTATTTTACATGTGTTCTGATTCACCATGACATGGATATTGAAGCTATCCTAGCTTTTGAAATAAAAAAGGCGTAATCTAGTGTCTTGTGCCATTCTTCAGCTCATGTGTTAGTAAAACACCAGTATCCTGTTCCCAGAACTTAGTTCATGGCAGCACCTTGAGAGATGAAGAGTTGTGCTTAAATGTTTTTAATCTTAAAACTAGAAAGATGTGTTGGTAGTTGTGCTCACTTGCAGTTAAGTGGCAGCTAAAACCTGCTGTCACTTCTGCCTGGAGGTTGTGGAGGAGAGCTCAGATGAGAAGCCCCAGGTGTGGTGGGGCTGTGCTGGTGAGGTGGTGGCTCATGCTCTAGGCAAGCACAGAGGCTCAGAGTAACTGTAGTGGTGTCTGCATTGGGCTCTGCTAGGAGGAGCCAGAGCTGTAGGTTTCAGGTAGGGCTTGGGAGTCTAGACAGCATTGCAGGAGGGAGCCAAGAGGTATGCAAGAAGCTGGCTGCACTTCCTTCATATTTCACTGTCTTGAGTCTGAGACTTGTCTGCAAGTTGTTAATAGGATGTATATACCTGCCTTGAAAGGCAAGTTGGACAGAAATTAAATTACCAATGCAAAGTCTGAATTTTTGAAGCCTTTTTGTTTAACAGAAAAGGCTAAAAGAACTTCCACTGCAGTTGTAGGTGGAAAAAAATCTTTCTCTAGAGATTAGTGACCAGCTAGAAATACTCTCCTTTTTTGACTTTATTGTTAGTTTACTGCTATTTTAAGGCAATAACTGTCATGTGATTTGCCTGTGTCTTGTTGTTGCAGAATATAAGTAGCAAGCTCTACTGCACAAATTAAACTTCTAATCTTTGTTGCAGTGATCAATTTGATTTTAATCTCCTTTTAAAGTTAAAATATGACAATTTTTTTTCTTGTAACAAATTCTCTTTGAACAAGTAACACCCAGAAGTGGAATCAAACCAAGTAACTAAGACAAGAAACAAACACGTTACTAGTGACCTTTTCAGTTTTTTTAACAAGGGATGCAGCTATTTCTGCATGGACTATAATCTGCTGCTCCCTGCTGGCTGTCCTTGAAAAGAAAAACTTGCTCATAAATTTAGAAGTCTGTAAGACTCTTCTGTTGTTAAGTGGAAATCTTGAGTATTTAAAAAAAAAAAATCAGATTTAAAATCTTATAGCTGACAGACAACTTTACAGCTGGACCATGTAACCTCCAGCCCAGCTTACTTGCAAATTAAAAAACAGCAGATCACTGAAACAAATGAGTACAGTATTTAAAAGTACTACTGTCTTAAGATTTAAACACTATTACATACTTCCACTGTTTTTTCTGTGAAATAAGGGGTAGCAGAATATTTTTCTAGCAAACACTTGGCCCTCCACTGGGAAAACTGCATGCTACCAGGACCATTGTGCTGCAGTCCTTCTGGCTAGTAGTGTCCTAGCAAGAGTGTGTCAGCTGGTGTTATTGTGGTGGTTTTTGTAAGTAGGTGCTCAGGTAATGCTTCCTTAACAGGTGATGTGGCCTTAGGCAGAAACTGAGGATACTGGTACTTAAATGCAGAGCTGGCTTTTCCCTTTCTTCTTTGCATGAAAAGTTTGTGATACAAAGAACTGGCCGGTGAAAGTAAAGGCTTGTACACAAGGTTGTTGCTTATGGCTGTAATCTACTCTTAATTTACTAATCCTGCTTGGATATTTCTTGAGGACAGACTGTGTTTGTAAGGAGAGGTTTGGGAGCCATAGCCCTCAGCTGTCTGTCCCTCATGCGTTTGATGTTAGGAATTTGGAACTGAAGTTTTTGACTTAACCTGGTGGCTGAGAGTGTTTGTTGAATATAGTGCTACTTAGGGACCTTGTTCTGACACTGGCTGCTGAAACTGGTCAGAAGAGCCTGGGAAGGACTGGGTGTACTGGCACCTAGAATGATGTTTGCATAGGCATCTGAAGACTGAAAAAAATCAGAACACCCATTGGCTTATCTTAATTTGAAAAAGTCATAACCTGAAAGTGCATAAATTTAGAAAATATATTTTGTAGTGGCCACTAGAAAGATCCTCCTTTATAATCAGTTTTAGATATGCTGTTTTAAATAAAAGCTAATTCCACACTGCCAGAGTTGAGACAAGCTCTTGTAAAATTTATTTCTCTTAGAGCTTTTACTAAAAACAAGATAAATGAAAACAAAAAATATCAAAGGTGACTTATCTGGTCTAAGACATGCTAGGATGAAGATTAAATGTGCATTATTATAGTAGAATAATGTTTCTTAGTAGTAGATCTTGAACACTGTTTGAAACCTATGAAAAGAAAATAATGTTATGGTTTTTTTGTAAAGGTATCATTAAAAGAAATTACTTCATTGCCTCATTTTCGCTTACATTATATGTAAGTGTCTTACTAGTACTGTACTTAGTAAGAGGCTTTTTGCGCACCTGGTTTCCTGTAGAAAATAAAGGCATTTTTCTTGCTTAGTTTAGATTACAGACAAGCACATTAAGTCATTAGGCCTCTAATTTGCACTGGCACTGTTAAGTAATCTTTCTGTTCCTAAGAAATAAGTAGTATAAACAGCTGTATGTCTTTCCATTAACTTGCTAAATAAAATATTAACACATTTTTCTTGTGCCTGCTATACTAATATTACACTGAACTAAAAACACACTTCTCCTTAGCGCAGGGCCATAGCACTGTGAATCTCATCGTGGTTGAGGCCACCAATGATTACACTGCTCACAATGATCCCATTAGGTGCATTCCTGCCCAGCTGTCCAGAGTTCTACTAAACATGTGGTTGTCTTTTAGTCAGAGTAGTTTGAAGAAGTACTGAGTGTACCAAAGGGTGTTGTTACCAATGTGTTAACTGTAAGTGTGTGCTGTGCTCATGAGTGTGCAGCAAACTGAGTTGCACCTAGATGTTCTCTTGGCAACCTATTCAGGGACCTCAACAGATGAAGACATAACAAGGCTTTGAAGACTTAACAGGACCAATCTTACTCTGATACCCACAAACTTTTGAGTCTAGGGGTAAAGTGATCCTGAAGTGTAAGATACCAGCTGTGAACCTGAATTGACACTTAAGGGAGATCTGAGAAGTGGTTATGCAGCTGGACCAGCTTCTGGCTGGAGCCTTAAGGCACTGAGCAGCAAGCAGAAAACCTCTGTGTGTTTGTGTGGATGTGCAGTCACTTGCATGCTCTAGAGGCAGTCATGTCTGGGACATGGCCCCTGCTTACAAACAAGTGATGCACATAGTGTTGCTGGGAGTGTCAGACTGATAGAATGTAGTTGTGAATGCTGGCTGTACACAAGTGTGGTCTGTGCTTGAAGATTCTCAGAAATTCCTGCAAACTTCCAGTATAAGCATCTCTGAGGAAGCTTTATTCTGACAGTGCTCGTGAAGTTACATTTAGGAACCTTGGCTTTTAAATAGTACTGGGTGACTATAGGTAAATACCTGCTCAGGTAGAACAAATAGGTGCTTTCTGTTGGTTCAGACATTCTTTTTCCATATCTGGAGAGAAAATAAGCAACAACTTTAAAAAGTCATGACTTCGTGACCTTTTTTACACTAACTTTCTTAAAGCTAAACATGTAGAAGTTGTATAAAAAGCTCAGTGGCAAAAGCACATAGATTATGGCTTTCAGGAACATGTGGACATCTTTTACAAGTTGTGATAAGCTAAACACTCAAACCTCAGCCAGAGCAAAGCTATTTTAAAAGGCACGTGCATCTGTAGAGGAAGTTGTTTTGTTAGAGAGCTTCAGCACAGAATAATTGAGAAGGGAAGGCTATGTGCTCAGCATCTACCATCTCGGTTCCATTTTAGCACTTCTGAAAAACAGGTTCAGTAGCTCAGCATTGTCTTTGAGACAGGTCAGAAACCACCCTCTATTTTTGAGGGTTTTGATCATTTTTTACCTGTTAGTATTTTGTCAATTGTCTCCACAACAAATTTTGCATCCTCCATATTAAAACACATTGGGGGCTTGAATTTCAGCACATTTCTTCCTGGCCCATCTGTACTCAGTAGAATATATTTTTCCTTAAGTCTGGAAAGAGCAATAACAAAGAGGTAAACATAATTCTGCATATAGTTCAGAAAAACTTCCATGCACCAGCCTCCAGGCTGTCACACCGTGCCTTTCTCTACTGACTGGTTTCAGTTTTGGCCAGTTGGTTGTATTTTAGCAGCTCCTGAGTGGCAGGGGTAGTCTGTAATTGTGTGCTGGCCTCCCCCATTGAGGAACTCTATGATTGTCCTATGTACCTTGTTATTAGATCCTCTGCTTCTGCTGTGGCTGGAGTCCTTTCTGCTTGGTCCTTGATTAAGTCCACTCCAATGAATAAGCCGCAACCTCTAAAAGAAATAAAAACAGTCAGTCTGTGTCAGAGGAAGGAACTACATGTGAACTAAAAAAGTCAGGGTTTTTTTAAGACCAGACCTTTATGGCATGAGAATTACCTGGTGTTTGGCTACTGCTAGAAAAGGTTTTGGTATTTTGAAGAAATGTAGTAATACAGATTTCTGTCTGCTCACACTGGCAGCGCAGGACAGGATGTTAAGCATGTTTTCCATCTAGCTCATCACTTCTGTACCTTGTGCATTTGAACTTTGTGTTCAGACAGGAAAGTGAATTCCTTTAGCAGCTAATAAATTGATAAAACAGTACTGGCCCAGAACGGCAAGGTATATGAGACTTCTGATAAGCTCAAGTTTATTTTATTTAATGTACAGGAGGCTGTTTATCTTTGCTAAAAGCACAAAATTCAATTAGTTTCTCAAAACAGCATCTGTTGGATTGAATTGTTGGGACTGACTGAACCAAACAAAAAGCAGCTAAAAATGTAAGTAAGGCACTGACATAAGGCACTGATACCTGACATCACCAATGATGGGATGCTTGATTTGCTGCTCCTTGAGTATCTTCATCAAGAAGTTGCCTACCTCTGTGGCATGAGCCTGAAGGTGTTCCTTCTCAATCACATCTAACACAGCTAATCCAATGGCACATGAAACAGGGTTTCCACCAAACTGAGCCCAGGAAAGGAACACAGAGAGCCATGGAAAGGGAAGAAAGATGCAATCATGTCACTGAAAGTGTAGCCTCAGTAATACAAGGAGCATGCTTTCACTTTTATCAGATGGAGCCACTACAGAGAGAGTCACAGACTAGACATACAGATAGAAATAGTACAGTAACACAGTTCCTCCTTACTGTGTGGTAAATACTAATAAAAACACAGCAGGATTATCTGATTTTAATCCGTAGACTCCTTTACAGAAGTGGCAGCTGTTTACTTACTGTATTAAAATACTCTACTCCTGTAGCTGCAAATGCTTCCGCAATTTCTTTTGTTGTCGCTACACAAGCAAGTGGGTGCCCGTTTCCTATCGGTTTCCCCATCGTGACAATATCAGGTATAAAATCTTCTCCCTGAAGCTGGAATGCCCAAAAGTGCTTGCCAACCCTGCCAAAGCCAACTTGAATTTCATCAGCAATAAATACACCTCCTGCCTTGTGCACATGCCTGTAACATAACAGATTTGATTGCCTCTTAAAAGGGAAGAGAACACAGCATTTACTGTTTAGGAACATGCAGAAAGTGTTACTTGGCAAACCTTGAGGAAAGAAACATGTACAGGCCTATATTGTATACTGTGTGTTTATAAGCAAGGCTTTGCCATATACAAAGTTCACATTCTAACATGAAGGCTTGGGTAGTTTCCTGCCTATCAAGCTCTATGCTACAGCAGGCAATTATCTATTTACCAAATACGTTAAGTTTAAAAAGTTCAGATAATGAATGACCACTTACCCTGCAACCTTCTGAAAATAGCCTGCTGGGGGAATGATTTGACCACCCACACTTGGTAGAGATTCAACAAAAAATGCAGCAATCTGAAACACAGCATATAATGTTTGAACACAATACAGAAAGTTGTGGAGCAAGCTCTTTGTCCTTAATGGTTTTTTGCATTATTAATGTGATCTTTTTCTGACAAGTCCAAACCACTTAGCTTAGTAACTCTGAATTGCATTGACAGTCAGGCACATTAATTTCTAAGACAAGATAAACAGTTAAGGAAATAATGTTCTACCTTTCTGCCTCTCTTATGTGCATTCTCAATAATATTTTTTACTTCATCAGCATAGGCTGTTACTGAATCTTCTTGGTCTTCTCTGTAAAGTCCTCTGTATGTGTCTGGGACAGGAGCCTATGCAAAGGAACAATATCCTATATTCAATATATCATAAAAACAACTTCACTCAATTGACAAGTAATCGATAGGTATAGGCTGAAGTACATACCACGTGGACCCATTCCTTTTGTCCTTCTAGATTTCTGAATTTATATGGGCTTATGTCAATCAAAGATGTCAGATGTCCATGGTAAGCACTTAAAAAACAATTGGCAGAACTAAACAGTAATTTTCTCAGTATCAAGAGTTCTTTAGTATTAGCATTCCAAATAGTGAAGAGTAGCCAGCTGCTATCACTTGGTAGGAAATTCAGTAACAAGTTGAGAACAGCTCTGCAATTTCTTTTCTATCAATAAGCTTATTTGGATTTTTTTTTTAATATAAGGGATGCAGAGAGACAGGACTTGTCACTGGTTTGCCTGCACCAGTGACTGGAGTCACAGCAGGGAACACCTGAGAAGTATCACAAGATTGCAGAACAACTGGAAGGGCCTATTTCTGAATATCCTGCAACAATGGGGTTTCCAGTGACTGTACGCATCCTGTTCTAGTATTTGACCCCTTCATGGCAAAAGGCATTTTTTTCTATGTCTCATCAAAATTCCTCAGGTTTGAAGTTACATCTGAGGTCTTTTTTTCCTGTCACCCTACATCTTCACACCCAGCTCCCATCTTTTTTGCTCCTTCCCATGAGATAGATGGTAGATCTCACTGCAACTACAACTGTCTCTTGCAGCTGAACGAACACTGCTGTGGCTGCCTTCTCATCGTGGCAGGCCACTGCTGGCCTCCTTCCAGTGTGTCAACAGCTGTCATGTGCTGGAGAGCCCAACCCCAGCTCTCAGGGCTGGGCTGGCAAATACTGAACAGAGGGAAAAATGACTTCCCTCAGCTTCCTGGTTACAGTCTTTCTACTACAGGAGGATTTCAGAAATGCTCTGACCATGGGCCAAAACTGAGCCGTGGACCCCCAGATTGCCAATGTACTCACTGGTCTAAAACGATAACATCCTCGTGTTTTGTGTACTGCCGTGCCAATCTCAGGGCAAGGTCGTTGGCTTCAGATCTACAATAGAAAAATTCAGTAATTACTTCATCGTGGATTTCTTGAGTTTTGAAATCTAACCTCCCTTGCACTGCTCTTTGTGTCTGCAGAGAACAGACAGAACTTGATGCATGTTATGCACAGATTCCTTAGTAATCAGCACTCACTAGGTAGGACTGTTCACCAGAACAGAATCTATCTTAAAAAGCCAGAGTACAGGAACTACTTCAGAAACAATTTGGCTTTTTTTTTCTTCCAGATGAAGCTTGCTTAGGAATATGCACCCCCCCCGCCCCCGCCAGCAGAAGCAATACATTGGTTCATTTAATTTTGAAAATAATTCTCAAGTCAAGACAAATCAGACAAGAAACTAATACAGTTTCTAATACTAATATTTACATTACTGTTTTGTAGTCCAAGGTCTTACAAATAGAACAAAACCCCCCTTAAATAAAGCACTAGTTTAGTTCCCAGCTAGAGAGCTTGCAGAACCAAACCCATGTTTTTGTCAGTACCTAGTCATCCACACCAGACTGAAACTGAGTGTTGATAAGAAAGTGTGTACTTGTCTGTATATACCTAGTAAAGCCCCAGTATTAATTATAATGTACCCAGCTTACCCAGAATTCAAAAAATAGAAGATGCATAATTTCTCAGGTAGTGTTTTTGAAAGTCTCTCTGCATAATCAACCAAGTTGTCATGAAGGTAACGAGAATTTGTATTTAACAATTGATTCTGTTCATGGGCTGCCTTCACTATATCAGGGTGACAGTGCCCAACTGCAAGAGAATGTGGAGAGTGGTTTGAGTTCTTTATATTACCCGTGGTGTTCATTCATATGCCAGCTTAACACTTAAATTTCTCTAATAGTACAGAGATATTATCAGTAGGGCCTTAATAATGGTACACCTTGTAAAAACATTTTTTTGCTCCTCAGAAAGTTTGCAGTTGCCTCCTGCTGTATTTAAAGGTTTGTAGTTAGTACTGGAAATTGATATACTAAAACAAATAGTGTCTGATTTGATGCTTGGATTTAGGCATTTATATAGTTCAGGAGTTTGGGAAGGTGCAGGTAGGCTTTACTATCAAAGAATTACTAGCCCTGGTAGGGGTTAGGTTAGAGAGATGTCAAATCTTGTAAGATAGCAGCAGTTACTTAATCATACACAATGAAGGCACCACACTGAGCAGTGGTTCTGTGACTGTACGCTTAACAGTAACTTTTACAAAAAAAACCAAATGTCATTTTCTAGTTTTACAGTGAGGTGCTTGACTTGAGTTTCCATGGAAAAAAAAATCTGTATGTTTTAGGCACATTTCTAGGAAGACAGGACAGGAAGCAAGTCTGGAAAGCACATTCACACACACAAATTCAGACAAAGCTTTAATTCCCCAAACTACAGGCTCAAGAAAGTTTCCTTCCACTTTTCCAGTTAAACACCCCCTCCCCCAGCACAGTGCAACTGTAGTAAAGTACTGATTGTTCTTTGTTCTGCTTAGAAAAACACAGCATCAAATAACATCCAATACCATGACTTCAGCTTACCGTGAGCAACATTGTTTATGCAGTCAAGGTATTGTCTCCCATTCTCATCATACATATACTGGCCTTTTGCCTTCACGATCTTCACCGGATCATTAGAAAAAAACAGCTTGCAAGAAGAGCTATGACAAGCATCAGAAAACAAAATAAATCTTAGGGAGTTTAGATCATCCTGCTGGTAAAAGACATTTCTCCTGTTTGCTGGCACAGTCATCCTGCTTTTGGCCCCTAAACCAAAGGCCTTGTACTCAAATCTTCTTAGATTTACAAGGAAAAAAGCACACTCCAAACCTGAAAATCCTACCCTAGGATCCAGCCACAGCAGTAGGACTTGCCTCTATTGTTTCATCCCGTCTTAATTGCAATTCCTTACTGTCTGTGCTGTCTGCCCCTTTTATTCTTTGTGTCTCTTATCTTGTGCTATGTTCTTTTTATTGTTCTTACTATGTTCTTGCTATTCCTGCCAACGTCCTGATTTTCCAGATAGTTTGCTGCAGGTGATTGTTACAGCTAACCATAGCTAAAACACTGAGTGATTTTATAAGGCTGGGTTTATTTAAGTGCATTTGTTTTGTTTCACTTTTTAAATGAATTGCCAAACAAGTAAAATGGAAACACATCTGCCTGAGTAGGAGTTGCAGAGATTTGACTCTGAAGGGCAATGCCAAACTTCCATACTTCATTTTGTAAAAGATGGCTTATACAGAAATAATTTGACTATAAATCCAAAACCATTGTCAAATGGATGACAAAGGACAATGGTGAAGTGAGAAAGTGCTTCATTATCACTTCCCTACAGGAATCTTGATACTTTCTGTGTGAGCTGGCAAAACAGTTGGGGGTTTTTGTAAACTTCTCCTAACTGTTCAAAAGATGCAAAGAAAGTGCTTGCAGAAGCTGGGTCTTTGTTGCCAGTAGCAGGGCAAATCAGTTAGAATAAGATTTAATACCCAGTGTAGTATTTTTCAGGTGTATGTAGCTGGCGTAATTCTACTTTCAGCATTTACTTTCAGCCCACCTTTTGTATTTATAAAACACATAAAAGTAGGCTTGGATTTGAATATATAGGATACGAAAATATTCCCAGTTAAATAAGTGTATGTTGCCATTCTTGGTGGTAGTTTACAGAATTAAGACTTTTCTTTAGGTTGGCTGAAACACCACCGGTAATGGGAAGTTTGGAACTGAGTCTTGTTCCTTCATTCGGTCAAAGAGGGCAGACGTTTGTTGTTAATTCCATCACGCTTTTGGTATAATTTGTTTCCTGAAAGACGGGCTATAATAGTAAGCGAGCCAGAACCCCACCTGGCCCAGCACGGCCTCCAGCCCCAGCCGTGCCTCCGCTGGGCTCACAGAAAACGCTTTCTAAGCAGTTTAGACTCTAAACAGGCGCGCTCGGTATCATACGGGTTTTATAGTGCAGTTTCGTAATCCCTCTCCTTAAGAAAGGCTAATTACTGTTAATTACAGCAGCGCACCGGGCTGTGCGGGCGCAGCGCTCCGGCGCTGTCCCGGTTTGAGCCCGGGCGCGATGGCGCTGCCGCTGGGCAGGGGCCGCGGGCTCNTGTGCTGCCCGCATGGCCGCCGAGCCGCCCGCGGGGCCGGAGCGAGGGGGAAGGGAGGGAAGAAAGGAGGGAGGGAGGGAGGGAAGAAGGGAGGGAGGGAGCGGCCGCCTCCCGCGGGCCGGGCCGCGAGGGGCGGGGCGGCAGCGCAGGGACACGGGCACTGCCCGCCCCTAGCGCCGAGCGCAGCCCCGGCAGCCCCCGGAGCGGGGCTCGGGTGCTGCGTGCGGCAGGAGCGGGCCAGGAGCTCACCCAGGGACCCGGCGGGGCGGCGCTTCCCTCGCAGCCAGGAGTGCTGACGAACGGGGAGAGGCTGCCGGCCGTGGGGCCCTGCGGGGCTGCTGGCAGCTCACCCTTAAACCAGAAACCCCAGGGGTTTTTACACTGCCAGGGTGCACCCAGCCCCACACCCCGCTCACCTCGGAGGGAGGAACAGGCTCTTCAGGTACATTAGTACAGCTATAGCACTCTTCTTTTGAAATACACATCGAGGAAGTTTCTTTTACAGTTGAAGATAATTTGAGCGGGTAGCCTAGGCGGTAGAACTGAAATAGTTCTTCAACATGTACTTAATTGTTTAAACAGAAGTAAACCCAGCCTTTGATATGTTGTACCCCTGTGTTTGGTTGGTGGCAGATAGGTAGACAGCTGACTGACTCCTTCAGAGCCAGTCCTAAAAAACAGGTAATAGTTAGGATTAAAAGAGGAAATGCTGTCAATCAGATTAGAATGATCTTTCTTCCATTCCTGTTTGACTGGAATTACCTAAAGGAAAATAGGAAGATAAAGAACCAGCAAGGAGGTTCTGTGATCGATTGAGTTCTGCTGCTGCAGGTGTTGTATCTCATAATCAAGTTCATCAACTTGTCCAACTTGATTCTAGAAAATGCCACATTTTTTTCCTTCCAAATACACATTCACATTCTTTTGGTTTAGACTGATAAACAGCTCTTTAAACTCTAGAAAAACAGACCAGATCATTTTAAAACTACACTTAGCAGACTTTGCTGACTAGATATAGCCACCAATAATTATCTCTAGTTGCAATTACTTGATAAACACAGGAGGAGTTTAAATTTTGTGCAATATGGAGAACGCAAAACCAAATTGCTATGTACCCAAAGTTAGATTGAACTTAGTCTAACTCCATTGTTTCATAAAGATCAGGTTTTAAGTAACAAAAGACAGTGGAGGAAAAGTTAATAATGGCTGTTAATCTTTATTTGAACTCTTGTCTGGTTAAGATATTTACTAGCTATTTATAATAACAACCTGAACATTTACAATTTGGAAAGTTTACTCTTGGTTACAAATTCAGAGTTCATTATACATATTCACACAATTGTAAAAGTAATCTGTACAGAGAGACCATTTTTTAAAATCTAGTCTTTGCTTTTATTAAAAAAAGCACAAGAAAAAAGTTTTTTTCAGGTCTCAAGGTAATGTATTGTCCATTACAGCTTTAAACTAGAAATACATGATGCAGTACTAATTAATACCATTTTAACATGTTAAAACAATGGATAAGAAATACTGTTATTAATGCCTTCATTTTTAAAGTAGTTGTTCCCCAAAGAAGAGTAAATAGAATACTTTTCGTGGCACATACATGATCAAAAATCACAAAAAGTTTGCAAATGGAGATGTTAAGTACATTTTCCGTAATTTTAATATCTATATATTTCTTTCCAAAGGTGATACATTTTACAGAGATTTAGCCAGCTTTGTATAAAATACCATGTAAATACATTCAAAACTCATTTTTGGCAAATTGCAAACACACAAACAGCCCTTTTTCCTCTGAACAGCCTCCCTGGAGTGATGCAACTGCTCACATAAATAAGGGACACTTGCATAACGTGGTAGAGGATTAAGCTCTATCGGCATAATTTCAAAACAGATATGGGCAGATAAGGCACATGTTGCATGTATTTTTCTAAACTGTATACAAAGAAGTAAGATTTTCAGTTAGATTTGAAATACCAGCAGGTACAGTTTCTCAAATGCTAATGTATGTGCCAGTTTTGTATCCTTTCTATGTTCAAAGTCATGTAATGCAACAAAGCAGGGGGCTTTCAGGTTTGACTGTGGTATTTGTGCTGAACATTCTTCATATTCAGTATTTTTTATTGTTTTATAACATAGAAAAAGAAACCCAAATTGAAACACAAAAAGCTGTTATGAAATTGTTCATAAAACAATTGTTCTATGAAATAAACCAGCAAACACAACAGGCTCCAGCTCTCGTTGGCACTGATGGCAAGTTATGACCTTTCCTGCTAAATTCACAGATTCAGTGGATATCATGGGTGCTTTTGCTTTGCAAAACCGGATCCTAATTTTTTAATGTGATTGCAGAAATGCAAGTTTCTTAAGCACTCACCTACACTTAAAAAATTCTTGTAAAATGAGCTTTTCAAATACAGTGTTTAACAGTATAATAAAAAGCAGCAGATGCCATCAGTGGCATTTGCAGATACTTGGGTCACCTCTATTTTAAGTTTCTGTTCATTAATACCTACATTATATAAGAAACCACACAAGTGAGCTGACACAAAAGCAAGCTGACTGTTCCATGAAACCACACTTAAGGCAACTTCTACCAGAACTTAACAAAACAGGAATTAATTGCTTGTCCTAAGACATAGGAAAACCACAAATGTTACTAATGTATTTCTTACTCCACTCTCTTGTCAATAATTCAACTTCTTATCCGTGGGAAAACTCGTGTTTCCCAGCCTTGCTGTTGTTTCCCCCCCCAGGCTCTCTACAGTAGTATACAATAATATAATCTATTAAGTCCTTTCTCCATTCATTGCAAAGTGACAGATTTTCAGCACTTACTGCAGCTGCAGGTTACACAACAGTCACACATCCCTTGTGTTGTGCCATCTAATGGCAGAAAGTTGCAGTAGTTCACCTGAGGATGTGCAAATACTAAAAGTAATTTTTAGCTTACAAATACAAATGATCACCAGGAGAAATGAAGCTTAGGAAATGGATTTTTTTACTCACTGGTTTGCGTCAGTCTGCAATAGATTCCCCCAGGTGGAGCTGTGGAGTATTTCAAACTGAACTAATTATGGCCGGGTTCAGTGCAGTGCTGGGGACACAGTTAAAAGGCAGGTGACTCCAGTAAATGACACTGAGACTGGACTAACTAGAGTGACCAGATGTTTCTCTCTGCCCCCTCCTTTTTGTTAAAAAAAAAATTCAACACTATTGCAAAAGAGTCAAGAAATATGCTTACATAAATGCTGTCCTGTAACTTTGCCAGGTTCAGTGTGTGTCACAGGGATTGCCTTGGCACGTTAAAGTGTCACAGGCCTCTTGAAATTCTTGAAATATATTTCACTTCTCACTTGAAAATCTTCTGGTTAAACCCCTGCAAGGCTGGCTGTGCTGCTCAGCATGTCAGTCTGCCCTGAACAGGTGAAAACCAGGAGTTTCAAATTAAACAAAGCAATACTGAGGTTCTTTCCACCCCTGGACACTGCTGAGGATACCCCTCCCTATGCGAGCACATTGTAACTAAACTCACTGAGCTGAATTCAGCCTCATACCTGCACTATTTGTCCAGGACGAGGGGTTTGGGGACATTTAAATTTTTACATTTTGATCATTTGTTGTTATTAAGATTTTGCATATCTTAAAGAGAAATCTGTTGCCTACAAAGGAAATAATTCAGAGTTTCCATGCTCAAAATTTTAAAAATAGAAATGTGTCAGGAAGCCTACTATAGGTAGATTTTATTTGTGTAACACTAAATTATCTGGGCAACAGTAGGACTGAAAAAACGTGAGAATACAATGGTATTTCCCAAGAAAGAAATACCAGATTGAGAAAAAAAAATTAAAAGTTATTCAAACCATAGAGTTACACAAAAGTCATGTGTGCTGTAAATTAAGGGACACTGTCACAGCATAAAATTTGCATAAAATTTGCCTCTATTAAAAAAAGTCTCCTCTAGAGGGCAGCATTGAACCAGCATTCACTGACCAGGGAACACCTTTATAATGCACATTATGTTGACAGGCCAGGGGAGTTATTTACCGTTGTGATAAAGCTGGAAATTTTCTGGCATCTTAATAGTTTAATTAATTTTTATCACTTATTTTAACCAATTAGGCATTACAGCACGTGAGTTCTTGCATTCTTGCCCAAGAGCTTGCTGTATTTGGCTGAGTGCAAAACCATATGTATAAAACTTTACCCTGGGTAGTGGTTACTATAACAATCTTAAAACCACAGGTGTCATTCTCCATGGATTACTTTGCATCATTGCATAGGATGTCTTAAACTGCTGAAGCATCCCACGTGTTTTGCTGGTTTGCTTAAGGATTTCAAATGCTAAATTTATGAAATTACGGAAGACAAAAGCTCATCTAAATATTTTATCTATTGGTTTCCTAAACGGAAAACACATCAGAAAGTTGCTTACCATTAAAAGAAACAGTCTTATTTTTAAATACACAGGAGAAAAATCCATTCAGAAATAAATTCATCAGCATTATATACACAGGAAGTGTCAGAAGCAGTGCATATGGGAGAGGCGACTCCCCATGGGAATAAAACAAAGCATGTGGCAATATCTTGATTATGATGTTTTTAAACTAAAATATTGATGAATTGACACTTGGAAACAGTTTCAGTTTAGGGTCAGATCAGGATTTCTCTGTCACCTATTCATAATCCAGAGAAATATTTCTGAGCTCACTGGCCAAGCCATGACTGAGCTGCAAAACTCTTAATTAATCTCATTTGTCCCCATCAGAACAGGCCAAACTATCGGGTTCACGCTCTTGGAAGGTTCCTCTCAAGCTGCCAGCACTGTGGAGTTACACACATGGGGTTTTTTTGCCTTATTCCCTTCTTCCCCGAATCCATCCTGCCCAGAAGCTTTAGGGAGCGCTCCCCACACTCACAGTTGGGTGCATCATCACCGCTCCTGGAGCACCAGCACTGGCACAACCACAGCCAGCAGCAGCTCCAGCCTCAGTCACAGAATGCACTTGCTGTGTCTTTTATGGCAAGGCAGCCCTGCCTGCAGAGCTTTGCGGCTGAAAAGCCTTTCAGGGGGTCTCAAGTGAGTTCTTGTGCCCTTACAATTCAGTTTGGGAACTTTGCTTCCAAAAGTGGTTGGGCTACAGTGTGTTCAGAGAGAGGATGTTGGTAGTGGCTGGAAAGATGGTCATTAGCTACAGTTTTAAATGGAACAAGCTTAAAGAAAGCTGTGTGTCCTCTGCTCCTGGGCAGCAGCAGACACGGTTAGCTTAACCTCATGGAAACCACAGTGCTTTCACAGGCAGCTAAATCAGAGGAAGGAATTTTGTTTTGTCAACTAAAAACCAAAAATTTGTTTGTCTGAGTTTCAGGTTGCCCCAATATCAGTAACTTGAGTGTGCTATCCAGAATGTCCATTGATGAATCCATGAAGTTATACCAATTATTTTAGTGATCAAGAAAAATCAGTGGCTCAGTCTCAGACTGATCCACATTTCATAAGCATTAGCAGCCTCTCTGTCAATCATCTTCCTTGCTGCTGACATACAGAGGTAACATTCAGCTGCATTTTGGAATTGCTGTAAAGCAGTCTCAGATTCTTTCAAACCAGAGGGGAAAACAAAAGAAGAGAGGTTTCCTGGGGAAAAAAGGCCCTAAGCTTTGTGAAAGGCTGAGATCATGACTGAGTTTTGAGCAACACTGCCAGTACTACCTAAAAGTAAAATTTGTCTTCATGAGCTATTCGCAAAGTCAAAGTATTCAGAAAGACCCACATAAACATTTTCATATGGAAGGAGAAAATAATCAACTGATCTGGCATGAATTTGCAGAGCAAAGCACATCTTTTTAACTCACTGCAGTAAGATCATGACTGCTCCATATTTAACAACTATTCTTCTAAATATGTTTGTGTGTAAGGCAGTTGGAAGTCTAAAGAGATTTCCTCTTAGACTCTGTGTAATCAGTACAAAACCAAACAGTTTCTCTAATAAAGTCTGTTGATCTGAGTAATATGATTGATAATCACAGAATGGCTGGGCTTGGAATGGTCTTTAAAGATCATCTAGGTCCAACTCTGCCATGGGCAGGGAACCATGTACACTCTGTTCAGAATATAAAGGCTAAATGCACCAATCTCAGCTGAGCACCAGGAAGGGCTTCAGGTGCCAGTGCCAGCCCTGCTTGGGGATCCATTCCCTGCTCTGCTCCCGGGAGCTCCGCTCTCCACAGGTCTCTGCTCCTTTGGTGAGAAGGGTTGGTAGAGTAGATGTACCACCCCCAGGCCTTGGAGACCTACTGATTAGTTCCTCATAGCCGAAGTGGCAACAGTATGCAGCAGGATCTGTACCTGCCAGCATTCCTGGTGGGAGTGGCAGCAGCAGGAGTCCAGAGAAGCCACTGCACATGAGCAGTGAGTCAATGTCCTGAACATTCCTGACTGGCTGCAGGTGAATAGATGATCTTTGTACATACAGAACCAAGGGACTTTGCCTGGGAATTTCCAGAGAGGATCACAGAAAGGTTTCGTAGCTGAGCTGTAGCACTGATGGGGGTGGATACAGCTGCACTCCTGTGCTAGGATGGTAATTCCAGCCTTCAAACAAACAAATATCTTGGGTGCTGCAACAGCAGAGGCTCTGTGCTGGGAGGGGGATGGCGGCCTTGCAGAGCGGTGAGAGGGTAAAGCACTATTCTGGTATTCTGTATCAATGTTTTGCAGGCCTGGCAGTGGTCACAGTTGATGCCTACAAGCACTGGATATTCCACAAGTTGAAGACGGAATACTGACTTGTTTACCTGAAGATAATAGGACTTCGGGGTATTTCCTCAGAGAAAATATAAATTTTAATATAATTTCATAAGCTTTGGAGGTTAGCTTGTCTTGTAGCTTCAGTGATATCAAACTTCTTCAAGTAGGAGCTAGATAGAAAGCTGTTTAGTTTTTGCCAGCATATGTAAAACAAGACTTTTCTATCTGCATTGTAGATTGTTTGTGGACACTTCCAGATTCTTGTGCTTTCTGCAGTCATTTTGGGGACTGAACTCTCATTGATATTGAAAGAAGTTCCATGAACACGACATGTGCAGGAATTTGAGTGTAGAAGCCCACGGCGTGGTTTGGAATAGTGAGCTGCTTTTAGTTTGGAGATGACTGGGCGAGATGGGAAGAGCAACTGTACATTAAGGGAACAATTACAGATCTTCCTGGTGACATCAATGAGAGATTTGCCTTCAACCTTTCACAGAAAATTTTTTAGCTTTAATTTGGGATATTAAAGGGGTTTTTCAAAAGCACTAAAGGCCAGTGGAAGCTTGTTAGCTGCTCCTTACGCCTTTAAAAACCCCTACACCAAAAGCGATAGCTGAGAACATGAAATGGAAGTAAATAAAATGCATTTTCATTGCTGTTTTGAGTTACATAGTTGTTGTTTCTTGATTTGTTAGTTGCTCTGAATTTAACATGGATTTAATCTATATGGTAACCAAGGAAACGGTGAGTAACTGGTAGAGATGCCAAGTACAGCCACAAAGCCAGTGATGTGTAGGTGTAGCCCCTGAGCAGCCAACGACAGGTAACAAATTCACTGCCTACAGCCCTGAGGCTGTGTCACCTCTCCCGAGCTTGGTGGCCATTTCAGCATTGACCAGCGCAGAGCACAGGCTCCCCTGACTCTGGGGATTAGCTCAAGGACACCCAGAGCCTGGTCGCAGATGAGAACTCAGACACCAGACATCACCCTACCTGTGTGGAGCACAAAGCGCATTCCCACTGTTCTTCAGAACATTGGAGCAAGACCTTCAGCACTAGGTCAGCTTGTACAGGGCAGGTTGCACTTGGACGGTCACACCCCTCTCTCAAGCCCTCTCTGGCAGTAGCTGCACTAAGAGTGGCAGTGAAGCAAGAATCTTAACAGAGGTTCTGGATCTACTCAGTGCACCAAAAATGCCTTCCTTCTGTATTCTCTAAGATCAAGGCCACAAAGAGCCATAATTCCATGTTTGATATTATGGTCAGGCTCTTAATTTCACCTAAGACTCCTACATAGAACCCCGCAACTTTTATTGAGCTATTTCCTCCAGACATGATCTGTTAAATCAAAAAGGCATTAAGGTGATGGCAATTATATCACTGGTCTGGTTAGGATTAACCAGTTTTACCAATAAAAATCCACAGCTTACTTTTCTGAGTTTGTGCGGCTTCAACTTCTACTCATTGGGTGAATATTTGTATGTCTTTCTCTATCCAGTTTAAAACTTGTTAATACAAAGTATCTCCTCCCTGTAAAGGAATCTGGTTGCCTCTTGATCATCATTGTAAGCTGAACAGACTCAGCTGTAAGCCATCTTCTTCCTCTTTGAAATATTTTTTTATGGCTCTCTGCTGCACAATTACAATTTTTTCAACATCTTAAAAAATGTGAACTGTGGAATAGTTTGCAATTTTTAATTGATCCCACAGTGGCATATGCAGATATCAAAATAGTAATGATTTTATTCATTACCCTGCTCTGCATTGGATGTGCCTGAGATAATTTAACAAAAGAGACTGAAAAGGTGAAGAGAAATAAGACAAGAAGAGGAGAGTGCAGAGTTAGTTTACAGTTAAAACCATGTAAACCAAGAAGAAATAAAAAGCAAATGAACCCCACAAACCAAGACAATTAAATACTCCAGACTCCCAATTTCTGGGAGTCCTCAGAGCAACATTATGTGTTCTATTGTTTAAGAAGGGACTTTAGCATAGCCTTCCCTGTCCTGCACCTCCCTGCACTGAAAGTATTGCCAGGTTTTTGTGTTTTGAAATTCTGCAGCGGAGGCTTCCTCGGGAATTTGTGTTCCACAGTAACAAAGTGCTTGCACATCTTCAGGCACAGACCCCAGAACAGGACCCAGAGGTGCTTCCTCTTGAGGAAAAAAGTTTCTCTTGATTGTAGAGGAAATAACCACAGGCAGCAAAGGTTGTTTAGCCCCAGAGTTGCTGTTTCCATCACACCCACAGCAGGTAGCGAAGGCTGAAGCTTGGCTTTGTTTCCTCTGCAGGTTGCAAATGCTTCTCCTGTTTGACCAGACAGCAGCTTCTTTCATTTTTAGGGCTGCATCCTTCTTTTCTTTGTTTTCAGCCGGGTTTTTTCACCCTTTTAATGTGCATGTGCAATGCAAATATGGAGTTGAGAGCCAGATTAGGACAGGGATTTTGCTCTCCATCATGCAATAAGGCACGTGAGGCTGGCTCAGTACTGTTAGTTCACACTGCAGCAGGATCAGTGAACACTGTTCATCCCCAGCTACTGTCATCGGTACCTTTAGCAAATCCTGTTGTTACCATGCAGTGGTATGGGTTTGGGAGCTTTATATTATTTTCCAAGTCCATAAATGTCAGAATCCAGTATAAAAAAAGGTCAATATATTACTGTCAGAAGTTTTTTTTTTTTCCTTTTTTTATACAAAAATTAAAAAGATCATTATATATCACATTATTTACATATTGTGCTTCATGCTTAGAGATCACTGAAAAAGAACACACAAACATTTAATCAGAGAAATGCTCCATTCATTACGCGTACTAACCTTATTGTTAATACTATAAGGATTGGCATTCAGATTTCTTTT
This sequence comes from Cnemophilus loriae, assembly GCA_013397755.1. Classification (NCBI taxonomy): domain Eukaryota; kingdom Metazoa; phylum Chordata; class Aves; order Passeriformes; family Corvidae; genus Cnemophilus; species Cnemophilus loriae. The sequence goes on along the minus strand of VZTF01002331.1, from coordinate 811,933 downwards.
AATATTAATGGTACATCCAAACAAATCACACAGAATTAAAACCTTTGATGGATGTACTAAGGGTGTGCTCACATTCTAACTGAGGGTTTGCAACCAATTAGTGACATGCTGTTAACTCCAGCCGTGTCCACATACAACATGTTTACAGCTGGGCTAGTAATTCCACTCAGCTTCAGTGTCATAGTCTTGTTGGAGAATGAGGATTCTCCTACAAGTCTGGATCAAATCCTCATCTTACAGGAAGACATGTCTCTCCTCGTTCTCCCAGGCTGCCAGTAGCACTTCCAACCCCTGGCTGCTCTGGGTGCATATTGAGATGCTACAAATTACCTGACCACCTGCACCCAGGGGGCTGATTCGAGCACTGAAGCAGTGCAGTGGCTGTGAGTTAAAATTACAATGGCAGAAGAGTCTTTGTTAGAAAAGAAATGTTTGGAACTCTGCAACAAAGAGACAGCCCACTGTTAACTTCTCAGCTGGAGGGTATGGACTGAGTAAGTCCACACGAGCACGTGGTGCAGCCTTTCCATAGGTGGTTCCTAAGCTTCCTTGGCCATAAGAAAAGCCTGAGCAAGCCTGTAAAAAGGCATTCTACTGACAGTGTTAACAATGATTTATCTTGCTTAGCAAGTTTGTGGTGTTCCCAGCACCAGTCTAGAGCTGGGGGGAACAAGACCTGAAGCTGCTGGAATCCTGCTCTCCCAAGGCATAACATCATGTCTGCCAGGCCTGTGACCTGTTGCTTAAAGCACATGCAGCAGTGCAAACAATCACCATGCAGGGTGCAAAATTACTCAGGACCTATTCAAGGACATACAGTTATTAATGTTACTGTACCTTATGCCAACATCCTGCTACTGGCAGTCCGTCTGGTCCCTGCAAAATTGAATTTACAGATTCAGTTTTCCTGACAGTGACTTAAAAGTGTCAGACCCAAAAACCTGAAGCTCACTTGTCACAACAGTGAAAGGTTTAGCAGCACTGTTAATTACCATGCAAAATCCATTTACTGTATATGCACAAAAATGAATATGCAGGCAATGTGATCCATGTGTCATGCCCAACACAAAATTGAATACACCTCAGGGTAAAAAAAAAAAAAAAAATCAGAAATCTACACTTTTTTTCCTTTAAACAAAGAAGAAAGTGTGTACAAAGATTTGAAACCACAGTTCATTAGCTTCATAATCTGCTTTATAAGGTAGTGTTTTTTGCAATCAGACATATATATGGAAAGCATGATGTGGGAATGTATTTCTAGTTAAAATGTGTTTTTCTGTTCGGGGGAGGTGATGTAGGTATTTTTTTCTTAGATGGTATCCTAATTGTGTTACATTTGATCCTGCAGTACTTAGTTTCTTTAAGAAATCTTGAGTTGCTGAACTGAGAATAGGATGAGTTGTGGACTATGCAAAGGGAGTGAAAATATTTGTCTTGTTCCACTGGAGATACAAGAAACATACAAAAATCAGAAAGCCAGAAAAGCCCTCACTGACCAGGAGGAGAACACTGGAAAGGAAGGAGCCCCTTAGAAGAGGAACAAGCTATGTATGATCAGCTCTCTCAAGACACTTCAGAAGAAATAGCTGACTTCAGCTGCCTTTCCTGATGCTGGATTTTTTTAAGGCTCTTGGATCTCTGATTACATGAATTTCTGCATGTAGAGCCACAGAGAGCACACAGTCACTGATCCTTCCCTCAGAGCCACCTCCAGACTCACTAGGGGTGGGAAGATGTGGACGCAGCAGAGAGAGCTGCTAGTGCAAATACAGGTCAAAATGCAATTTTACATTTTTTACTGTAAATGTTAGTCATCACATTTTTTGTATTCTGTATTGATTTTATATGTAAAATAGCCTATGCCCAATAAAACAGATGCGGTAAAGTAAGGAAACCCTCTCCAGCTACTCATAGTGTAAGTAGTCATGCTTTCCTGTAACCTTAGTTAGAAACATTTTTTCTGCAGACACAGTGAATATTTTGGTCCATAATTATTAAAAAGAAAGGTAAAACATGTACATTTGCCAGAGTTGTCTGGGGGTGATGGTACGGGGGACAAGGTGCAGAGTGGTTGTTTGACCTAAAACATCCTGACCTGCTGTTAAAGTGCACCCTAACACTGGTGGTCAGGGGCTTGATTTCAGCCCTGGGCTTTTTCTCCTTCTTGTGCACTCAGAATACTTATTTTGGCCATCATAAAACTCCACACCTTTCTACTGTCTTTCACTTGAGTGACTCCAGAATGACTCTTCATGGCTGTGTGTGAGGCTCATGCTGATGCTCCTGGACTGAAGGCCCAGCAAGCCTCCACTGCACTCTGGGCTGCAGAACAAAGTCAGCATTCCAACTTGCAACTAACCAGGAAGATGCACAAGTGCTTTACTAAGTGGTCATGTTGTAGTTAATTGGAGAAATCACCTGCTGCAGTTTATAATGCCTTCAACAGACATGGGTCCTGTGTTTTCTGTATAGTTAAGACTGGAGATGCTTGGGAAATAGAACATTTCTGGGGAGTAAATACGAAGAGTTGGAGCAGGCCTGCTGTTAGGAATTGGTTTCTTGGACACATCTGAAAGTAATTTAACTTTTTGAAAGAGAAACAGCTTACTGCCCTTTTGTTTCTCCGAGGACAACTGCAAATCATCTAACACGCAGCATTTTCTATGGTTAAAAAAAAGAAAATAAAACAATGACCTCTCTTAGCTAGTGGTGCAGAGCCCTTTTGGGGAACAGAGCATGAACCTTCCTGAATAACCACTGGACCCAACCTGAGCCCTGGGCAGAGCTCTATGCTGACACAGCAAAACCCTTCTGATGCCCAGAGTGCCAGTAGCCCTGCTCTGCAAGACTGGCCATTTCTTTGAGGAAAGCTTTTCAAATCCCAGCAGGGAATGGGGCTCACAGGGCTGCAGCAGCACAGGCACGAGGGGAACCAAACTGGGCCCTAGGTACTGAGAGAAACCATGACTGATTTTGAGCATCTGTTACCATAAAGGGACTGGCATCCCCTGCGTGATCTCCCATGATTCACACTCCTTATCTAAAGTCATTTTAACTGGGAAGAAGAAGGCACAACACATTGGCATCCTTCCCCAAATGCCAGAGTGAAATATCTCGTTCCAGCTCTGCTGCCTTGAGTCCTTCCTCTCCCTGGAGGGGTTTGCTCCTCGGGACAGGGCTTGGCCACAGCAGGAACACACACAAGCCATGCAAGAAAGACAGAGCAGATACTGTACCAAAGAGCAAGGCGGGCTCACCCCATCCAGGCCTGGCAAACCTGGCTCCCTTTTGCTGCCTGCAATGCTATGATCTCCCTGTTTGGAAGAATAACTGCTTGTTGAGAATGATAAAGAACACGGGAGTTACACAGACAGACACCCATGTTTCAAAAGAAGAGGAGGAGGACGGGTCTAGAGTTTCACAGCTCCATTTCTGATGACACAGCGAGTCAGCAGAGTGATTTTATGGTAGGGAATTCACAAGACATGCAGAGTCTGTCATCTGGGAAAGATCTTCTGTACACAAACCAGAGACCCACATTTGTAAAAGCGCAGTTAAAAGAGATAAAGGGTAAATCACCCAACATGTCGAGAGAGGAAAAAATTAATTGCAGTTCACATTCAATCTCCAGGCAAAATAAAGCATATTGACTAAAGGAGCTTGTTGCTGGTATAAGGAAGCTACACAACAGCCTTGGCTGCCACAGCTGTGCTCAGAGAGTGAGGAAAGTCACACGTTCAGAGAAGAAATGAGTTTTTGAATTGTCGTGGAGCAAGCAGCTGGCACTCTTAATTAGGTGCTTCTGAACTAAGTTCTAAACAGCTATATTTAAGTAGTTTCAGTTCAATATTTGATACTTCTCATCGTGCAAAGCTTCAAAGCACTTCAGGGAAAGGAACCTCTCTAGTTTTAGTCATTATATGAAAAACAGTAGTGAAAAGGAGGTAAATTTTACCAGATCAAATAACTTCTTATCAACCACTCTAGATTTTTTTTTTTTTCTGGGCTCGATCTAATGAATGAGAGGTTCTGGAAGTGGACTTGGGAGATCCAGCTTCCCCAGGCTCGAACGCCCGGGAGGTTTCCTGGAAAGCCCACGGGGTACGCACTGCACGGCGGTGGCCCAGGGTGTGTCTGGGAAGGGACAGCTCTGAGCCACAGGCAGAGAAACCAGGGGAGGTCTCTTCTCCCAGAGGCACTTCTTGGCAGCCTGGGGAGCTCCAGCTCATACATCACTTATCCTTGGCAGAACTGTGATGCTATCAACTCCAACACACTTCCCCAGGCTCATCCTTCTCTTGGTTTGCAGCGATGAAGGGATGGAGCTGGTCTTGTTTTCAAATCGCCTCCCATCCACTGCACCCAGTTACTCCCTGATGTCAAACATACTCAGAAGCCAGGCCGACAGCTTCACACTATCTCCTGAGGAGCTCTACTGAGGTCCATTGTTCCTGACTGCAATAAGAGGGTCTTTACACAAAGACGCTTTATTTTTACTGCTGTGGCTTGCTCGCATCTGGCCAGTGAGGAGCCCTTACAGCAAGCAGTGAACTTCCAGCAGTGCTGATAAACCAGTACGAAAAGTGAGAAAACAATAACCATCTGCTCTGATTTACTGCAAAAGAGAGAACTCCCAAATCCTCCCTGCTTTTCTCTGGCTGCAAAGCTGTGTCTCCTTTTCAGTCCCAGCAGCCCGTGCTTAGGATGAGTGAAATGAAAGACATACCACGGGACAAGGCTGATCCAGTCCGGGAGGGCCTGGTTCCCCCTTCTGTCCTTTGGCCCCTTTTCTCCCCGGTATTCCTCGTTCACCCTGTCAGCACAACAGGAAGATTATCAGGAGCAAGGGGAAGAAACACCTTTGCTTCATGTCTCACAGCACTTGGAGAGTCCCAGTCCTCACCCAGAGTAGAGACACTTGCACTAGTGTGACCTCAGCTGAGTAGTGAAATCATTGTGAAAATCTTCAGTTAAAGCTGGGTGGAAATATTGTAATAGATAATTTTATAACAGATTGACTAATGACCAGTTTCTGGTGGAACCCAGGTTGGTATCCGACAGCAAGTGGGAGTAGCAGCTTCCAGCCACTGCCCTGTGCTCAGCTGGGCTCCTGGCTTCACCTGGGTATCCCCTTGTTTAAGGGTCCCTGTAATAAAACCTTTGACTTGGAACCATTTTCAAGGTCTATAAACCAAGACCAGCGATTCTTTGCAACCTGGAGCTGTCAGGCTGCTCCATTTCCCCACAGTGGTTGGGCTGGGGTGGGGGCAGGCTTGCAAAAACCCTTTCAAGTGGGTAGGAATTAACTGCCTGTCCCTACACTGGGAATGTGCAAGTCCTTGGGCTGCACAGAAGGCCTTTCAGCAGTGGCCCCCGGGGCAAGCAGCACTGCCTGCCACAATGAGCAGCCTGTCCTGCCCCACGAGCATCAATACAGCCATAACGCACTCACCTTCTCGCCTCTTTCACTTCTCTCTCCTTTCTCTCCTCTGAGACCTGGGAAACCCTGTCACCACAATTTTTAGGTGGGAAAAAGGAATAATAAAAAAAAAAGTTTTGTAAGTTTAGTGTGTGAATGTCCCAACATCTCAGTTCAATATGAGCCAGCTCCAGCCATCAGCCTGTCCTGCCACAGTGAAGAACAACATTTTCTTCCTGTTGACTTGGTACGTCAGCAATTTCTTGGGAAAACTGGAGCGCTTCACCACACCCCAGTAACATTACAGCTATTAGAAATTTTCATTTCACTGAATCCAATACAAATAGTCTCAATTGTAAAGGGAAGCCCTGACAGCACCTTTAGGTGAGCAGTTCCACTGTGCAGTGGAAGTAGCCCAGCAACTGGCCTGAATTCAGCCCTTTCCTCAGCCGTCACTCCATGGGCATTGTGTTTAAGGGAGAGCAGTCTATACAGTGTTAGCTACATATTTTCCCAACAATCTCAAGTTATGTGCATGTTATTTGTGTTTCTACATCAATAATTAATGGTTTCCATACTCACATCCAATCCTGGCTCCCCTGGCTTTCCCTGCAGATGTAAAAATAAAAATTAAGATGTGCTGCATTGAGTTTGGTGTTGCAGAGAAACTCAGATCCAGTTGGTTTAACACTGGAGCATAGGGTTGGAGGCTGCTCCTTTGCCACCCACCAGGGTAGTGCTGGTCCCACTCTGCAGTTCTGGCTGGACTCCCCACAGCAGGATTTTACAGCCCCTGTTCTAGGATTGCACCCCAATGTCCCTGCTCCTCTCCCACACCCGTGATTACCTTTTCTCCTTTGGTACCGGGTAAACCAATGAGCCCTGGAGCACCTGGGAGACCCTTAAATTAAAAAGAAACAAGGCATTGGGATCGTTTCCTGTGAGACAGGTTTCTGTCAACAGCCAGAAATGAGATTTGGGAAAGTAACTCACAGCAGGTCCGGTGGCACCATGGTCCCCCTTCTCACCACTGTCACCTTTTTCTCCCTTTGCACCATCCAAACCCTGCAGAAATTAAATGGGTCAGCCAAGGACACCTGGCAGCTCTGCCCAGGGCAGCCACCCCACGCACCCACCACCTCCAACCCCTTCTCTGGGGTGCTTAAATCCACAATGCTGTTGATGTTTTGCTCTTGACCCCATCGTATAAGAAAATAGCTGAAAATATAGGTTTTAAGCCTTTTGGTTTGGAAACCCTGATTCTCACCAGCCCTCAGGACTCTGTGCTGGAGGAGGGGTTTGGATTGTAAATGTTTGGAAGGAAAAATGGCTTGTTTTCCAGAATGCCAACTGCTGAACAGTGTAACCAAGGGATGTGTTGTGACAACAGTGACAAAAAAGCTCAGTCTCCAGAGCTGACAGGCCTTTGTGAGCCTGTAAATAATGCACTGGCAGCTGGGAAACTAGGTGACATTTAATTTATTGACTTACTTTAGGCCCCTGGATTCCTGGAGGACCCTGTGGGAAAGACAGTGATGCATTTGAAAAAAAACCAGAATTTAAAAACATACCCTAAACTTTCCTTCCCAAACCATTTCTTGCTCAAATTATGGGCTGACAATGGTCAAATATTTCTTTTCAAGACAGGTGGTGGTTTATTTTGTTTTCCAATATCAAATCAGGGGCAGGGGAACTGAAAAGGAGCACTCTGTAACACAATAAAGCTCTGCAACACAAGGTTTGGGGAGCTGGAGCCCTCAAAAGCTTTGCTGAAGAAAGTGACAGGACGCTCTGGGGGGTGGCATTGTGCCACCACAGTCCTCTGCACCTGGGCAGGGCTGGGATACCTCCCAGGCTGTGAATGCCACCTGAAATGCAACCCGCTTTTGAAGCATGGTCTCTCAAGGTGAATCTTGGACCCAGCAGAGCCATCCCAGCCATCCCAGTGTCCTTGACAGCTCCTTTTGGAGCATTGCAGGCACCAAACCCCTTCAATATCGCCATCAAAAGTGCTCTGTGTGCTCATCACCACCTGCATCCTCTCCCATCTCTGCAGCTGATGGCAGAAGATTTAAAGACTTGGGTGAATTTAGGGGAATATAGACACCATCATGGTGGGGAACAGATTTTTCCATCCCACAAGATTTTATCTTTTCTCTATCCCAAGGAACAACTTGGATTTTTGCAAAATAAGCCGTAAACTCTGATGTACTCCCCTAAATCAGATGCTTTAATTTTTCCAAGACAGATCAGACTGTAGCACTTCCCTGATTTTTTCCCATATTCAAAACACCCCAAAATGACTAAACAGAACAAACCACCCTTGTCCTTATTTAATCATATACAATAACAAATCTGCAGGAATCACTTCCAGAGTCCTACCATAGGGCCAGGTAATCCGGGGGGTCCGGGCTCAGGTATAATCTGCAGAAGGGAATTAAACAGCACGTTAACAAGGCTGGGCAAGACAGAAGATGGTTCAGGAGTGGAAACCTCACAAAACCCAGAATCATGATTTAATGCCCATTTCATGACAACAGCAGCATCCAATATCTCAACCACCAATACAAAATCTAAAGTAACTTTGTAGTGCCAAGTGTGCAAGCTGCTCTATCCTAATGCTGATGGATATGGGATGGTGGGTCCATCCTGCATCCCCAACTTTGCCTAATCCTGTGTCATGAAAGAGACTTTATGTTGCCAAGATCTTACATGATTATTCTGCAGACACGGTGACCCAGTGTCTCCTTTTTCTCCTTTGTCTCCTTTTGGCCCTTCTGCTCCCTGAAAGATAAAAATGTAACACTGATGTGCTGCATCTTCCAGGAAAGCAAAAATGACAGAAAAATAGGTTTGTTTCCCTCCAAACACCAGCCTCGGCTCAAGCAAAGCTCATGTTCATCTCCAGGGGACTTTGAAGAAATATTTTCTCTTGATACGTTCTGAATAAGCTGATTAGAAATGGAAATTGAAAGGTCCCACATCCACCAGCTCCACAGTAAGGTGTTGTGGAGAGGTCATTGTTAAATCAGCCAACCCAGCCCCATTCTGAGCATTTACAGAAATCAGTGCATTAAAGAACCAAGAGCAGAGGGACAGGGACAGACAAAGGGACATACCGGGGGACCTGCTGAGCCCATTTCTCCTGTCTCTCCTTTCTGCCCCATGATCCCCACGCTGCCCTGGTCACCCTTTTCTCCTTTGGGACCCTGCAAGTTGAGAGAAAACAACACTTTTAGGAGAAAACTCTTAAAATAACCCCCCACAACAGCCACTTCTGCCTTTCTGCCGTTTCCTGCTGCATCGCAGGGTGAGCTCACAAGAACATGTTTTAACGCTCAACCTCACAGATGCCAATTTTGAGGGTGCAGCAGAATTTGGCTGGGCTGCAGGAGGGATTGCAGCCATTTGGGGTTGGGAAGGTTTACAAAAAGATTTGAGACAGCATCTTGAACTGCTTGTGAAAGGAGCCCCTTTAGCTCGGCAGACGCGGCCGCGAGCAGCATCGGCACGCTCAGAGTGGAGCAGGGGCTGCAGGCACAGGGCCATCAATTCAGGGAGACACAGCTGACACTGCACAGCAGAGCTCGCTCCTGGCAGGCTGGATGTGCTTTCCACAGACACACAGGAAACTTCCTTTTCATTTGGCTCCTGGCAAGGTCTCGCTCGATCCAGCCATGCCCCGCTCACCTTTTCACCATCCATTCCAGGTGGACCTGGCAAGCCCAGCTCTCCCTGAAGGGATACAAAGAAAGGGGAGCCCATGGTAAATTAAATTAGGAATTCATCTCAGGAAAGCATTTGGCAAGGAAATGAGTTATTCACACACAACTGTTGGGGTTGTGGATTTGCCACTGCCAGGCTCAGGGCCCAGGAGGTGTCAGTGATGCAGCAGCATCACCAGCTGACCTGAATATTGACACAGACCTCAAAAGGCACTGAAATCCTATCCCATCCCATTCTTTCAAGAGATACTTTTCTACAAATTACATTCTTTTTAAGAAACTGCAGCTGGCTGCAGGTTTCAGACTATTGCTTGTGAAGCAGGAGGACAGCAGGTCCTGGGACACAGTGCTGGGACAGTAAACAGCACACAGGGAGGGTGGGAATGAGGGTGGTTCAGCACAGCCATGGGACTGCCAGCCCCTCTCACAGCTGCTTCTCCCACTCCTGCCACAGACAATGAGGCAGTCTCAGAGGGGCTGGGATGTCACCTGTCAGGTGTGGGACTGGGGCTGGATTCGTTTCTGGGACAGCATCCTCTGGAAGAGGCTGAAGGCCAGAAACAGGTCAACAAAATTTTGGCTTTTGTGTGAAAGCCACCTTTTTTTCAGCCAGAGAGAGAGGGCTAAATAGCGCACACAGCTTCAAGCTCCTCCACAGGCAGCTTCAACTGCCTTATTTTGGCTTGGGAGACTCTTCATGGAGAGCAACTAATGACTGTGTTGCTTGGCAGAGGTCAGGCTCACCTTGGGACCTGGAGTGCCGTGGGGGCCCGGTGGCCCTGGGGGACCTGGTGGACCCTGAAACACAGCAAACAAAACAGGCTTGATCATGACTAACATGAACACGGCACGCTGTCCTCGTGCTGGGGGGATGAGCAGCTCCCAGCCACGATCTGCAAGAGACACTCAGGTGAGCGGAATTGCCCAAACACCGAGATGAGCTCAGGTGACACAGAGTGACCCGAGGTCCCTCTGCCATGGGGTCGTTCATGCAAAACAGAACACAGTGGGAGTGAGTCAGGTGTACAGCTGCAAAGACATGGGTTAAGGGGCAAAATGCCTTTAGCTAGAGGTGTGACCCCAAATCTGGTGGTCTCTTTTTGCATCCTGCCTGCTCCAGCCAGCCAGCCTGGGAAGCAGCATCCTGCTGAAAACAGTGTCAGCCAGCCAGGGAGGTGCAATTAAAGAGGGAAAACAAAGGAGTAAGTGTGAGCACTAGCAACAGGAAAACCTTGCACACTTAGACAAGTTATTTTTCCTGAGCACTGCTGGATTCAAAGACCAAAAAACATCTTGAGATGAACAAATATTTTCCAACTTGCAAATTATTTCCAGCAGCAAAATCTGTGGTCTTGCTCACATGAAAACCAAACCAGTATCATTTCCTCGAGCACCTTTCTCCATGGCTGCACACTCAAATGCTGTTACATTTAGTCACACTGGAAGCCTTTCCAGAGCCTTATCCATGAGACAGGTCAGTGCACAAACACCGCAAACAGCGAATAAGCAGGAAAACAGCAAAGTTAGTGAGGTTCAGTGATGTGCCCCTCAGCAGTCTCTGCGTGCAGAACACAGGACAGGGTCTGGGTCCAGCAGATGAAGCCTCCAGACATTTGATGGAGCCTCTCCAACCACTGCACTCCACAGACTCCACTCCCAAAGCTGCGTGCCATGCGGCCATCTGGCAAATGGAAATTACCAGCACTTTGTGTATCCCTGCAGCCTGTTATAAAACAATTAGGATGGTTCTCAAATATGTCTGTAATTAAGTATTTATTCTATTCAGCTTATTTCATCCTAATGAAAAGGTCAGGGCACTGTTCAGTTGGAAAGGTAAAGGCCCGGGTGCTGTTCCCTTTCCTCCCACATCCCAACTGCTGCCGTCGAGTTCCACCACCGCTCTTGCTGCTACACCCTAAATATCCTCAGCCCCCAGATGCAACCAGCCCTTTCTTCCCTCCCAACCAGCTCTGTGCCAAGACAGAAATCTCAGGAGGAGACACAGGACAAAGGCAGACACATTGTCACAATGTCACTGTGGCAGAACTTGGCAGATTTCAGTCCTTTCCCGTGAACTGCAGGACTCAGCACGACCTTGGTGCAGGCTTACCTTGAGTGCATCCAGGATTCGGCCGTCGTAGTCGATCACGACGGTGTCTCCTTGTTCCCCTTTCAGCCCAGGGGGACCCTGCAGCCAGAGATGAATCCTATTTAATGTTACAGCACTGAGAGGTGGCTGCTATGAAAGCAAAGACCTGACACGCAGCGTTTGGGGGTTATCACCTTACAAACACCATGGATTTAACCAGCCCTTAGTCTGACAGCTGGAACTGTCAAACCTCAAAAGGCCATCAATTTGTGTAATGAAGAAGTGCATAAAAATCCTCACTTGATTACCCCTATTCCCAGCTTCCCTCTTGCAAAAAAAAAAAAAAAAAAAGGGTCACAGGATGGTCATGTGGATAAGAAAATTGGACTTGACTGATTTCCCATGTCAGCATTCAGTACCTGGGCAATCATTTGTTTAAATATGCACCATCTCTATTTTCTCACACTGAACTGATCCTGAAGCAATTCATCCACATAGTAAGCAGAAAGAGGTGGTGGGGAACAGCTAAGGTTGAGACAAATACACAACTCCAAACTGAAATCCTGAACATCCATACCCGGGGTCCAATGGAGCCAATTCCTCCCTTCTCACCAGGTTCACCCTGAAAATCAAAAATCACATTTTTTTTCAAAGAGACCAAGGAAAATTTAAAATATTTATCCTAAAAATACTGTACCCACCCATAAAGATATGCTTTAGATTAAGAAAAAATTATGACACCAACAAGGGACTGCTTCTCCTAGCAGAAAATAGATTTGACCTGAAAGCAAATATATTTTGCAAAAAAACCTTGTTGGTGTAACAAGAGAAGTAAGAGGAGGTCTCATTGCAGGGGGAGCAGAGTGGCCAGCCTGGGGCTGAGCTCCCTGTTTGGGCTGTGCTGCTCTCCAGCTCCTCTGCCTGCTCCGAGCGTGCCAAGCTCCAGCTCTTTGTGCTGGTCCCACACGGCTCCCTTTGCTTTAGGCTGAGTTTTGCATGTGGAAAGTTTCAGCCGGGATGTTTAAACCATTTTCAAGGGTGAGTTTAAGGAAAAGGTCTGTGCCAAGTTGTTCCTTTTTCTTCCTCCTCTTTTTTATTTTTTCCCCCTCCCCTCCTCTTCATAATTTTTTCCTTTTTAATTTTTTTTTTTTGAAAGTTGGAGTTTTAAAAAGCCATAGTACTCTCACAGCAGTGACCTGAAATCTGGTTCAGGATTCAAAAGATATCCCATTTGTCATACCCATGTTAATCCCCTTGCTGACCAAATTAAAGCTCTCCAGAATGTAAAAAAATGGCAAAAATGTATAGAAAAAAACCTAAATTCAACCAGCACTGCTACTATGGTTCTAGAAAAAAATTACTAAGGTTCACCAGAGCCCACTTTCTTCCTCACACACACTTTCTTGCCCAATAAGGAACCAAGACTCTTTGATATAGAAAATATTAGTGCATCCAGATCCTACTAAATATAAGGCAGCTGAGGGGGTAAATAACAGCCCACGGATGCTGTCCGGGTCTCCTCAGCACCACTTAACAAACCCAGACTGTCTAATTGCATCTCTCAGCAGTTCTGGAGGTCAGGAGGACAGGACAGCTCACAAGTGCTTGGGGCTCTGCAGCAATGCCACAGCCATCAATAACATCGGACCAAAACGTGATCAGAATTCCACCTTTTTTAAGGAAAAAGGCAATTCAGTGGAAAATGTGCAAGTAGATGACTTAAAAGCTTTTATACTCATCTCTGCTTGAAGACAGCTTTCATCAGTTCACATGGGAAACGTAAAACACTCTTAACATCCCTCATTTTGTGTCAGTTTCGGCACTTTATGAGCCTTTCAGAAGACAAAGGCCCAAAACACCTCCTCAGCTGGAAGCCTCTGCCTCAGTGATGCTGTGCCCAGAGCTCCAGCTTTTCCTTACCTTTAGTCCTGGGAAGCCATCTGTGCCGTTCTCTCCCTTGGGACCCACACTTCCTTTTTCTCCCTGAAAACAAAGCCATTTACACAAATGCTATACAGGGAGGATGGAGAAAAGATTTCTTTAGGTTATCATTTTCTTGATTTATCTTCATTTTACATACACGAGGGAGCAGAGCTCTGCTTTCAGCCGTAAAACACATCACCTTGCCCAGGTGCAAATGAGTTTTTGAAATAAAAATGAAGCTTTCAGATTTAGGAGTTTGGCTGCTGGTGGTGTGTTCAGCCATGAAGCTGGCCCCAAAACCGTAACATAGAATCATAAATTCACAATGTTTTGTGTTGGAAGGGGTCTTGAAGATCATCCAGTACCAAGCCCCTGCCATGGGCAGGGACACCTTCCACTATCCCAGGCTGCTCCAAACCCTGTCCAACCTGGCCTTGGACACGTCCAGGGATGGGGCAGCCGCAGCTTCTCTGGGCAACCTGTGCCAGGGCCTCACCACCCTCGCTGTTTCTTGATCTTTTTCCACATCAGAGGAGAAATGTTTCTCAACCTGCCCCAGCTGTGATACGGTGCCAAAAACCAGACAGCAAAAGATGCAGCCCAACACATGCATTAGATGGACACGGAGCAGAACGTACCTTAGGGCCCGCGAGTCCTGGTTCCCCAGGGATCCCATCATCGCCCTAGTGAAATAAAATATGAAAAGGGAAATACGCAGAGCTTGTACACACTTAGTAGGTTCCAACACATCATTTGACCTCACTGAGTCTTGCATAGACCTGAAACCCACTCAGGTTTGCAGGAGACCAGGGGAGAGCTGCAGCAAGGAGCCCAGGAGGCTCCAGCGTGTCCCCTGCTCCCACCCAGGCCTGCCTCTGCCTCCCCTGCTCCTGGGAAGGCGGATGGGCGTCTTCCAGAATTTGCTTACAGCAGGCCCTGGCAAAGGTGGCCTTCTACCTTCAACAGAAACTAAATATGAAATTCCTTTAGGCTTCTTGGGTCCCAAAGAGCTCCTGTAAGCTGCCACCCATCCTCATGGACTTCATCACAAGTCAGCAACACCCTCTACCAGGAGGGAGTTTTCTGGTTTTGCTTGTGCTTTGTTGTTCTCCTGGAGTAGAACCACTTCATGGGTGCTGAAGAGATTAGTTTTACCTGCCAGCTATGAAATTTTTAAGCCCAATTCTGGCCTGAAAAACACCCCTGGCTACACCTGTTTCGGGGCAAATCAGTGAGAGGGAAAGGCTGGGCCCTGCCAGTGCTTTGACCTCACTTAAAGGCAGTGATTTATCCACTTCTCGATGGCACCACCTGGAGAAAACGTGGAGAGCTTGGACATCTGAATCTCTCACAATCTTCAGTGCCACACCCAAGCAGCATTCCTGGCCTCCATGGTGATGGCCATCCCAGGAATTTCAAACCCATCCCAGGGCCCCTGGGCAGAGAACATCCTCCAGGCACCTCTTGGTTCATTGAATTACTGGAGAGAAAGGGCTCAAGACCTACGGCTTTGCTTGGCATTTGCTGTTTAACTCTTTGTCTTTTGGGCAGATGTGGCTGCAGCTTCTGGCTTCCTTGTGGAAATGAAAGCCAGGCTGCAGGCACAGCCACGCCCAGCTCCAGGATGGTGTGGGAGGGAAACCGAGGGAACAAAAGGGAAGGGTTGGTGTGGACAGCCACGACCACGACTCCTACACCAGTCTCTGGCAATGGTTTCCCCAGCCAAGCACAGAACAAAGCAAAGCAAAAAAAAAAAAATTAAAAATAATAATTAAAAAAACCAAAAAAACCTCAAAAAACCACCATTTTACCTTTTTCCCTTGGACACCAGGCTCACCCTTCAACAGCAATGTAAACAGAAGAGAAAGAAATTTAGGGACACAATAGAAAATAAGGCCAATTACATGGATAGTCAAAATTAATTGCAAAATTAATTGTAAAATTAAAATACTTGGCTTGTGCCAATCATATTTATCCCCCACGGATGCAAGAAAGCACATTCCCACAGCACAGCAGATTCCAGCCACCTGCAGCTCCCTCCACCTCCATTTCCAGGTTTGAGCATGGGCAGTGGATGTGATATTGAGGAAGTGACACATTGAGACATTTACACCCCCAGTCAATGCCTTGGAATTTTATATCTGATATATACTGATGAGTTCAAGTCCACTGCAAAATGCTTGTTTTCATCTCCACCCCTCTTATGCAGCATCATTTCAAGAATTCATGTAAAAATTAGACAGATTATTACCCACCTTTGGTCCTGGAGGTCCTCTGGCACCCTGTTGAATGTAAGAGTGATCGGTTTACTTGTTTGACAACAGAGTATAACAGGATAAAAACATTGCTAAGAGTACTTTAATTCCATGGAAAAAAAAAAAAGACACAGATGTCAGCTTCTCATCTTCCCTTACAAATACAGCTATATTTGTTCTCTGTGCTCCCAGCAAATAATATCCTTTTATGGCTCATGTATTTTATGTATAATAAGCACCTTTTTATCCAACGTAGACCATAGCAAATCAGAGTTACAATGCCAGGTGCCTTCAGAGAGGCAGGAGTCAGGATACAGGAGCACCACATCCCTCCAGAAGAGCCAAGGGGACACAAAAACTGGCCTCTTTTTCTCCCCAGGGCACAGGTAGCCCTGGACAAACATGCATTTTAGGGCACCTATAATTTCACGAGGGGTTTTTTGGCCTCCATAACCAATAACAGAAACCCACTTGCTAAAATGAGCTGAAGGGTGATGTACAGTGAAGGTGAGGGGCACACACAGGTGCTCCTGGGCAATACTGACCATGACTCCATCCTCTCCTGGCTCGCCTTTGGAACCCTGCAAAAAATAAAAAAGACCAACATTGAAACTATTACCTCTCATTCTCCAAAATGCTCAGCAACAATTAGAATGTTCCACTGTGTTATGCTTTAGCCTGTTTTTTTATTAAATAAATTGCCAGTGGTCTTCAGATTTGCAACAGGTCATCCAAAGGGTACAGACTGGGGAAGAGATCTCCTGGCTCTGTGAGTCACAACCAGCACCTGCAAATACACGCCCCAGGTCCAGCTCTTTGCTCCAAAGCTTGAGATGGAAGGTCCCCTCCTGCTCCCTTGCCCCACATCCCAGGGCTTTGCTCTATGAGCAGCCTTTGGAGCCCAGCTGTGGCTCAGGCTGGGGACTCAGTGGTTGTGGTGGCTTTCCCCCGGGGAAGGGGACACCTTTCACCCTCCTGTCCCTCGCGGGGTGGGAACTGCCTGACGTGCTCGCTGCGCATCTCCCGTCCTTACAGGGGAGCCTGGAGGTCCTCTTGGGCCATCCTTTCCTGTGTCACCAGGAGGCCCCCGGGCACCTGGGGGCCCTGGCGGACCAGGGGGGCCCGTGGCTCCATCTCGACCTTGATCACCCTGGAAGAAGTTCACACAGACATGGTGAGATGAGGCAGCGTTGGCAAGGGGTGGTCTCAGGGTGTCCACAACACATGCACTGCGTCTCTGGGCCACCAGCACCCTGGCCTCTGCTGTCGCAGAGTAATTTAATAATTTAACTTAATTAATAATTTAATGTAATAATTTAGTAATTTAACTGCAGCTTCCAACTGGGAAAGCTGAAAGTCAGCTCATGGCCAATTTATGCCATTTGGGTGTGGTTCCTCAACCAGGATTGTGCTCAATGCCTTCCAACAAGATTTAATCTCCTTAAGCCCTTTCCCAGTGACTGTCTGCATGGAATCTACCACCCTAACAGTGCCCAGAACAAGCCAGGCCCACAACATGCTGGCAGGGAGCATGCACACACTGCCATGGCTCAGTGCACCACGCCAGAAAACCACACCAAAAAGTGGCAGTGCTGAATCTCATCCTTTACAGACAGCCAAGGTCACACATGAACATCCCGAGCTGCTCGCACCCTGCGGTTTTGGGTGCAGAGAACAGGCTGTGTCCCCGTGGCTGCACGGGTCTGCTGGGTGCCATTCCCAAGGGGAGCATCCCGTGGGGCTCCAGGCTGGGGGTCAGCTCCCGGCCCCCCACCAGCCAGCACAGCCCAGCCCCGGGGCCGTGGCCCGGCCCATCCATGCGGCTGCACAATGGGAAAGCCTCATGGAAAGGCGGCCTCATAAATCTTTTAGCAACATCTGGCAAGGTCACCACCGAGGCAGTCAGAGGGCTGTGTTTAATATGTGGTCCACCCTCAAATCAGGGACAAGTGTGGGATTTTTCAGAAGTCCTTAAGTGACTTAGCAGCACAAGTCCCATGGCCTTTCAACAAGATCTGAGCTCCTAAATCACTTGCATCATTTTTTTAAAATTTCAATTGCAAACGCTGAACACTGCAACCAATTATGTCAAGTTGAGTCTCCCACTGAATTTTTCCTAATTACAATGTCTCATTTAGAATTCAAGGATTTAGATTACTAGTTTTAATACATTTTATTTTACAATACCAACACTGTTTATATCAAATTCATAGGACTTTGCTGCTTGATTCCCAAGTCTCACAAAGAACCAAATGCTAAAAACCATTAATTTTATGCCTCTCTACTTTGACAATGCCTGCCCCCTAAATTCCAATGGGATTTCAGTCAAACGTGCTCCCAACAAGCATCTCTAAACAGCCATGGTCGTTGTAATTTAAAATAGCAACAGTGCACTGTCAGCCAGAAAGAAAAAACAAAAGCAGCTCAAACAATCACAGCAAACCAGTGGCAGCAGATTTGGTGACTACCTTGAGCACTCGCCGGCTAAAGACAAGCTGATCATTAGCCAGAAATCCATGATTGAGGTGGGGAAAAACCATCTATAATCCAGGGAAAGTGGGAGGCAGAAGAAGAAAGAGCAGCATGAAAGCACAGCAGAAGAGTGAGTTTTAAAGGCTGTAGCAATATATAACAATTTTTTTTTTAAATAACTAGTTGATACATTAGAAAGAAATGGCCTAGGTAGCCAACACTGGTGAGTTTAAGGTTCTGGATACACTGGATCTTTGTAAGCAGGACACAGACTGAGGGAAACAAGTATTTTTTCGCTAGTTTACTGCACAATAGGACATTCAAAGCATCTGGGGCAAGGATTCCCCTACTGCAGAATAAAGAGTATTATTCCAGTAAACCCCATAGGGGATGATATACCCCAGCATTTCCCTGAGACCAAATATTGTATTTGTTTTCAGAGGCTCAAATGAATACTGATGTATTCCCAGCCTGCAAACTGCAGATAAATCTCCCAGATTTATATGATGCAAAAACAATGTATTTAGACTGTGTCATTAGTCATTGCTATTGTGTTTCAGCCTTTCCACTCATCTATCTAGGGAGAAGCAGTAAGACATTTCCTTTCTCAGGACACCACGTGCATCTCCCTTTCCCCCATCCACCCACCCCTGTGCACATCCATAGGAGAATCAAGAGGGTGGAGTGAAGCCACAAGAAGCCCTGTGGGAACACACAGCAAATCCTCCACAGGGATTTTTGGAGGTTTCTGGGGAACAAACCTCTTGTCCAGATTGCCAAGGAGGTTTTAAACCTTGGACACCAATAACAGATAACCCCAAACTTCAATTTTGAGGGGGAGTAGTGCACTGGCAAGGCCACCTCCTGCCCAGCCACCCAGCACGGATGTTTTAACACCATCATGTCAAGAAGAGAGGCGGAAAAGTAAAGTCAGATAGAAAAAACTAATCGACCCCAGAAAATAAACCCCTACCAAGAATCTTTTTCGAGATGTAGAGAAACACTTTAAGCTCAACACTCAGTTAAACACAGGCATTTTTGGGAAGAACAACACTGAAATACCAAGAAATCAAAATGAATGAGGACACAGAACCCTTGCATGTGGCCAGGTCCTCCCAGTACTACAGAAACCACCAAAAAGACTCTACTGAGAGCAAAGGGTTTTGTGGTAGACAGAAAGGGCACAGTTCTATGGCTCATTATGTGCACAAAGTACACAAGAGCATAAAGTGGGATTTTCATAAAAGCCCACAGAGCAAAACAGGAACTGAATTTTTTTTCTTGTCCCTCAGACTGGTGAGCATCATCCAAATAAGCACGTTCCAAGCCCCTGGTTTAATGTAAAACACCAATTTGCATTTGCTCCAAGGCCAAACACACCGTATCCCACCAAATCCAGCCATCACACGTTTAATTTTAAACAGCTCCTGTTACAGATAGGCCCATGAAAGGTGAACAGCCCTGAGGGATATTAAATAGAGAGACACCATCCCTGGTTCAAGAAACATCCAGGCCACAGAGAGCCAGGCTCCGGGAGAGGGGTTAAGTGTGACAGAGTTACATATTCCTGCTCCACGCTTCCCAAAGCACCTGGTTGCAAGGCACTGGGCTAACAGGCCATTGGGTCTGACCCTGTGTAGCAATGGAATATTGGAGCACAGAAACCTTGAACAGTGGTAATTTCCACCTTTAGAGTCCTCAATGTAGCCATTTCAACAATAACACTCCAAAGTAAGCAAATAAAATAATAAAATAGAAGTATCCATAGGTGTCTGTTGACTGTCACAGAGAGCTCTGCAGGATGCTTCTTGTGCTGAGTTTTTATCTGCAGTGTGAGCTTGGCAAGCACTTATAATTTTGCAGAAAATAAGGGAGAAAAAGCTCCTTTTGTGTCTGCACTGAGCTGCAGAGCCAGTTCAGCCACACCAGCATTTGGCCCCCAGCAGCTCCAGATACAGAAGATGCTGGAGCCATCTCCACCGGCACTGGCCATGGCCAGGCACGTGCCATGTGGGCCACTGCAGACAGAGCATTTCTCTCACCAGCTGCAGCTCATTTTCTCCCTCTGGAGAGCAAACCCGGTGCTGCTGCCACAGGCGCTGTGCATCCGCTGGCCCAGATGTGCAGAGACTCCTCAACCCCATCATTTGTCTGAACATCTCATCTGTCAGTACGAACAAGATCACCCAGCTAAGTTCATAAATCCAGAGCAGTCAGCCCAATGCAGGCTCAGGGAGCAAGTCAGGCTTATAAAGCCAGTTCTTTCCAGGGGTGCAGCCACGTATTTGATTGTGAGAGAGAAGCACAGGCACAAGTACCAGGGCACAGCTGTCCCAGCCTTGGCAGCATCCTGCTTCAACTCCCTCTATCCTCCCCACAGCAGAGGGGATCTGTTATTGATTTCTCCCTGTAAATACACTTCCATGCATTCTGTCAGTACATTTGGGCGTATTTATTCCCCATCCTGACCAGGTGAGGCTGCACAGCATCCTCCCTCGTGCTGCTTACAACAATGAGCATTCAGTGATGAAGACAACCCAACGTGATCTCCTCCCTCAGCTTTCCAAAATCACCCTCCAGCATCTGCCACCAGGCACACTCCCACATGCAATAATCTCTGTTTTTGCCCACGCTGGTGGCAGGTGTTTATTACAGAAAGAGAAGCAGTGCAGACATGAACATATTCAGTAGCTAATCCCTAATTGCCATCACCTCACTCCCACCACAGACAGTCCCTCCAAAGCCACCTCAAGGATTATTCTCTTTTAATCCATCATTCCTAATGACAGTGTTTTAGTGTTCACTGACACACTCTATCCCCATTCCACTGCCCATGGACATGACCATTTACAAGGAAGAG
Source organism: Cnemophilus loriae (assembly GCA_013397755.1). NCBI lineage: Eukaryota > Metazoa > Chordata > Aves > Passeriformes > Corvidae > Cnemophilus > Cnemophilus loriae. The sequence goes on along the minus strand of VZTF01002331.1, from coordinate 791,190 downwards.
GGCACTGGGTATAGTCCTAGTTATTTATCTTCCCATTGATACAGTGAGTTGCATTGACACGTCTTTCAAAATCAGCTAAACAAAGCCACCGCTGAAACTTGAGCAATAAGATAGATTAAATTCAGAAATAAAAAGTAATCTGGACCAGATGGTATTAAGGAGCTTCGCCTCCTGTTCACAACCCTGAGTGTCTGGAGACATAAAGAGAGCTATTTTCAAAGTCAGGCACCTGTTTTTAGGTCTACTTGTGCATCGTTCTGCCAGGTTTTTCTCTCTGTATTTTCTCCCAAATTGTTTTTGAGCCTTTTTCTCACTGTTGTGCAAAAAGTCATGAATAAATAAAAAGCTGAAGCAAAATCTGGACTAATGCAGATCAGGACAAAAAAACCCCAAAACCTCAGCACATTTTTCTTGGTAGATGAAAACAAAGGACAAGTGTTACCTTGAGAGCTGGTACCTGACCTGCAAGTCCAGACAGAGCCTGTCCCAGAGCATCTCCTGCAGCAGGAGGTGAGTTCCACAGCACCTGGCAGCACACAGCCTTTGGAGCCTGAGCAGCACCTCCTCCGGCATCTCCCGAGTCACCAGCCCCAAAGCCACCCACAGCCCCAACCAAGGAGTGAAAACTCACGTCCCCGTGCTGCTGAATCACCTCTTAAAGCCTGTTCTGAGAACGTGGGTGGGCACTTTGTCTAAGTGAGACCTGACGCCGAGCCCCTCCTTAGCCACACAGGCCGTAAATCTATCCGAGAAATTTCAGGGGCTCTCTGAGCCCCAGGGTGATGTTTCCAAACACACCCAAGGCAGTTGGGAGCTGCTTCAGAATATGACACCAACTTCATAAAGTGATTTTACAACCTCCAGGGGAAAGAAGAAAAAGGTCTCTGAGGCGTCTCTACTCAACATTAACCACTGAGGTCCTGGTTATGTTTCCAGCAATGACATCTAACCCTAGCCAGCCAACTCTCAGATGCCAGCTCCAAATCCAGCCTCTGCACAGTCACCTGTACACCAGGATTCCAACACATCCCCACAATGGGGTTTCCAGCAGATGCCCATAACCCACAGACAACCACACCTCAGAAATACCTCTGCAACAGAGTCCACATCTCGTGGTGAAACCTCCCATCTCATCCCCAACATGGGCCACATCCCCCTTGTGTTCCATGGAGACCTGTCCTGATTTACTTCAGTAAATCTCAACTTCATGCAGCTCCATGAGAGCCATACCCACAAAATTCCATTAGTTTCTGTATACTGGAGCCAAAAGAGTTTTCCCTCATCATACAGTTACCTTAAACCCTTTACTTTCAAAGACAGCCTGGATATCACCTGGATGTGATCCTGCTCCCAGGTGGGGAGCTCAGCAAGAGAGGAGGAACATTCCATCCTGCACAACTCTGTGCTGGACCTCTCCTTGGGACACCAGGTCCTACCCCCACGTACTGGTGCTCTAAGGCCAACAAATAAGGAGCACAGCCTCAAGAGAAACTTCAGGAGAAACGTGGAGTCTGTCTCTGACACTGGAAGAGGAAACCAGGGATGAGAAAGTTCAGTAGAAGCAAAACCCTTCACGATGTACCCAAAGATCTTTGACTCTTTTTTCCTCATGGCCAAAGTTAGGAAAACCACCACCACAAAGAGCTCCAAAGGCAAAATTAAACATTTCCACAGCTGCTACCATAATGTTTGCAGCAAGGCTGCACCAAGCTTTGTTTTATGCAGTGACTAAACCCAACCAGATTTTAGAATAAATCAATGTGCTGTGTCACTACTTACCCTTGGGCCAATGTCTCCTGCTTCCCCCTGCAAATCAGGAAAAACAGCAAAGGGTCAGAGTTCAAATCTCAACCCTGAAGGACTGGGCACGGGGTCAGCTGGACACGGGCACAGCACACAAGGGAAGTGGCAAGAGTCCTATTACTTAACGTATTTAAAATGAGGGAGGAGAAGGCTTCGAGACAACACAATAGGGAAAGATTGTGTCCTGGCAGGCAATGAAACAGATAATAAATCAGAAATAGCAGTTTATTTCCAACTCTAAGGCTTCCCTAGCAACTGCTTATGTCCTTCACATGTGAAAATTAGCTTCACTTTCAGTAATGACCTTCTTTGGCTGCTCTGATTTCACGGATGTCATGCAAACACAGAGTGATGGAGCCCAGATCTCTTGCAGGAATGAAGAGAGTCTGATGCCACTCTTATAATCCTTAGGGGCTTACCAGAACCCTATAGCATGGATGAGCTGTGAACCACACTTGTTCCCCCTACTTTTTTGCAAATTCTTCCTGCCTTCCCCTTCCCGGGGCTTCTCCAAGAGCAGTGTGAGAACCCACTCTCACAGCTCCACATCGCAACAAAACCCAGCTGGGTTACTGGGGCAACCTGAACTTGAAAGAATTACAGCACCAGGAGGATATACAACTGCTTCCCCAAAATCCACATGTTAATGCAGCCTTTACCTTTTCCCCTTTTGGTCCTGGAGGTCCCTGGAAACACATAAGAAGAATCAGAGTTAAGGAACAGCAGAATCACCAACGCACGTGACATTAAAACCAAGGAAATTGCGTTCAGCAATTCACAAACCTGAGCCACATTCTCTATTATTTTAAGGAATATATGCTACTATTTTAAGTTGTGCAGTGCTTGACACAAACAACACTCTACCAAAAAGCACCCACGAGGTCCGGCCTGCTCCTGCCAAGACAGAGTACAGAGAAGGACCAGAGCAGGGCAAGCAGTGTGACAGCAGCTCTCCAGCACGTGATGATGCAAAAGATATCTTGAGCTATTAAATCACTTCTAGAAAAAACACGTGCTCAGCATATCATTACAACCATTATACATCTGTTTGAAATAAACAAGGAAGACGGGCTGCTTTCTTTGGCCTGTTTGCTGAAGGCATCATTCATCTTTCCTCTGAGCAGCTGTCTGTAGGACAGGCAGGCAGAGACTCTGCAGCCCCAGAGAGAATCCAAGAGCAACACTTTGATGTGTCTGCTCTGCATTTGCCTTCCAGCACAGAAAAGTACCAAATCTTGGTACCAGTTCACAGTGTGTGCTGAAGTGGGACCCAGTGGGATGCAGTGGGGGAAGGTCAGCAGAGAGGCCGGCGGCAGCAGCATCTGCATTCCCATGCAGCCTGCCTCCCACTGTTTTTCTCTAAGCAAGGCTGCTGGCCCCTTACTGTCATGGAAGAGATCATGAAGAGTCTGGTTTGAGTCTGGCTGTGTGATAAGTTTGCTTTGTCACTAAGATTTTCCCTGCCTCTCACTCAGGGTCTCACTCCTGCCCGGAGTGAGCCTGGGGGTGCAGGGCTGTGCTCTGGGGTCTGACTGCACTCCCAGCGTGAGGTTTTGCTAACAAAAGCCAAGCCCTGAGTACTAGGCTGTGAGCTGGCCCTTCCTTCTTTTCTTGTCTAATGCTTTATTTCTAGATTTTATTCACATTTGCTATCCTCAGGGCTGGGATAAAAACCAGCCACAGCAATGTACAGCCATAACAACACACTCCCTGACTGGATAGAAATAAGTGTCTGGAGTAGCTCTTCAAGTGCAAAGACTGAATGACTTTTACCCACTTTGAAATCCCACTTGGTTTAGGAGCAGAATTTAAAAAGATTTCATATAGGGCACTCTAGTGAAGGTGGTGGAAGAGAATGGGGTTTGGAGACAAAATAATAGAGTTGTGACCTTCCGTAGGAACCATTCAGTGGAAGGAATCAGAGCTGGCTAGGGTTCAATTAGCATAAAAATAAAGAAGTCTGTGTTTCTGTAAAATAAGTAAGAAAAGAATGAAGCACCTGAAAAATATCCAAAAGGCTTCCAAGCAAAAATGAAGTAAAGCAAACAGCTCATAAATTAATCCAGTCTGTTCCAAAAAGTATTGCATGGACACTGGGCACCCTCAAGCAGTTCCTAGCTCAGGTCCTTTGGAGGAAAATGGAACCCGCTTTGGAATCAATTATTTTTATGGTATTGCTCTGTAGTGCCAGGAGCACACAACCAAGATCACTGTCTTTGCTCTTTAAATGTGCTACTGGAGTCTATTCCCCAAATCTGGCCTGATGCCCGTCTGCAGTCTGTGCTCACCGAGCTGGCGCAGGAGGGGAAGAGGCAGCTGAGATGAGCTGACAGGTAAAGAAAATTCACCTCCAGCTATGCTGGCCAGCCCTGGCTCAGGATTCAAACTTGCATGGAATAATTTTCTCAAGTACAACTGTCCCTCCTAAACAGTTATATATGTAGCAATAAATGAGTAATGGTTGAGATACTGCCTATTTATTGTGGAGCAGCATGAACAAAGACATGTTATATTTGGCACTTAGTGCTACTTACTGGTTTGCCATCCAAGCCAAGAGGCCCCTGAAAAAGGAAGGAAAAGAGAGTATTATTAAAAAAAAAAAAAAAAGAAAAAATTAATTTACAAACATAGCTTTATCAGGCATGCTCTGAAAGAGACTCTACTTGCATATAGTACAATCTTTGGCTATGATTCTATGATTTACCTAATCCTCCATCCATGCAATCCAGCAGGAAGGTTTCACAGAGGTACAGTAAGAGGCATCAAACAATTTGCGGAGTGTGAAGGAGCGTGAAAGGAAGCGACAGGATTAGTGAGAGGGATAAGGTGACGCTGCTCTGGCACTTCGCCTGGGACTCCCTGAGGTTTGGAAAGTCAAAAACAGCAGCAGTAAAACATGCCTGATTTGGTTAAACTGAGCAGATCCATGAGTGATTCCCTTGGATCTGAACCATCTATTTTTGCTAAAGCACTCAGTTATCCCAGTTCTTCCTCAGGTCTCTGGTTTCTAGGGTCACTGCATCGATATGGAAAATGGTTAATTCCCAAGCATTCCTGGCTCCTAAGCCTTTAATTAACACCAAACCACTGAATGTGTTGGGCCAAAGGAAACGTTGCTTTTGATACGAGATGTGTGGAGGAAGGAAGCTCAGGTGCTCTAAGGCCAAAGCTGCCCCTGCTGTCAGCTGGGCTGGCACTTTTGGGGACGAAGTGACCCACATGAGTTATTGTAAATCCACTGCCTGTGGCAAATACAAGGGCTCCACCTGCAAAGCTGTGCCTCAGGATCAGCTCCCGCTCCCTCCCACACCTGCCCTGCAGAGCCATACGTGTGGAATACGCACATCCTCCTCCCAGCATGCTGGGATGAAACATCTCCCATGTTACAGCCCTGTGAACCATGAGGACCTACCAAAGCAAATGGAGTTTGGACTGTGGTACAGTGCTAAAGCACCAAAGTTCTCTGTATTTCTTAGGGAACTGATTAGGATGGGTCTTTTTTAGTTTATCTGATATCTGTGAAGGGGAAATTGAGCAAAACAGGCAAAGGTAGGTAAGAGGAGGCCAATGGCTGCATTAAAAAGAGCATCCTCCCAGCTCACAGCCATTGATAAGGAATAAATGGGCATCAATAAGGCATAAATCAGGCTGCAATGGCTGTGCTGATGGGGTCTGGAATATGAAACTCTGAGGAACACAGCTCTGTTAGGAAAAAGAGGTAAATCCAGATGACCTGGGCGGATCATCAGTACCTGAGATACAAGGGCTGGGGGACCTGTACAAGAGAAGTTCACTTGAAAAAAAATGAGGATTTCTTTACACACGTGAGATTTCTGAAGTGATCAAGCATAGGTTATATTCCTCATGTAATGTGTATTTTTTTCTCGCAAGGAATCATCAGTGCACAACAGCTACACAGTGGTAATGAAAAATACAAATAAAGCAATTGTGCCTGTTAATGCAAAGGCTTGCAGGTCACAACCAAATTACCCCAATATCTCCTCCATACTTTACCTCACCACAATTCCTTAGATTCTAAAACCTGGGAACGGCATCAGTTCATGGAGCTTCTTTCCTGAAACTATGATTCATCTGAGGTGATTCATCTGAAGCTCTTGATGCAACTCCCTGATTTCCAGAGGATCAGATGTGGGATCTGAGCAGAGAACTAGCAGCACATTCAACTTCTCAGAGGAGTAGAAGTCCCAGAATTATTTTTTATTAAATATAAAATGCCAGTTCTTCAGCTTTTAGCTATTCTTGTATCAGTCCACAAAGAGACATCCAGAAGCAAAAACAATGGCCTATTCAGAAGACGTTTGAGGGAAAGCATTTAATGCTTGACAGAAACAATATCCATCAGGGTTCCAAAGGGGCTCTTGTCCAGCCACAGCACTGAATGGACAAGACTAACATAGACTTTTAAATACCTTGTTAGTCTGGGCTGGAGATTTAATCAACTCTGCTCTACCTGCCCAGCCAAATGTGTGTGTGAGCAAGGCAGAGTCCCCAAGAGCAGCCAGGGGATTTCATGGGTAGAGCAGAGAGAACATCTGAAATCCGGGCTGCCTAACTTAACTGCCTGCAAATTGCAGGAGTGCCCATGTGTTGAGATTGTTATTGTCTTTTATTTGAATTCTCCTCCATGTCATTTTAATTAAAGATGAAGCAATCTCTAATTTATTTGATAAACAAGGAACAGGAAAACAAAAAGTAACCCTCTATTCCCCCACTCAAAACCCATCTCTATAGAAGTTTTCACTTTGAGGGGACAAAAAATCACTTCTGCTTAAACAACCAGGAAAAGTGTATGAAAAAGGAGAGTTTTCTCCTTGGACATCCCAAGCAATAGAAAGCATCGCAGTGGCTTTAGGCTGTGCTTTTTGCCCAGGGAGCAATTTCACTCTTGCCTTCACCCACTCTTGATCACGGTCCTTTGCTCTAAACCACGCACACAGTGATCACACTTCACCTAATTCATTACCCACTACATCAAGAGGGGACAAATTTTCTGCCTAGGACAAACGCAATGCTTTAAGACAAGGTAGAGGGAAAATTCAATCAGTTTCTCCCAAAACATAGTTCTGACCAAAACCATCACTGCACTGGCTAAGTGGGACAAAATCCATCAGTCATGGGTGCTTCAAGGAAGACCACGCTGTTGGGGTCCCAGACAACCCCAGAGCCCCCTCCCAGCTGGTAACCAACTCACATCTCATTTTCTGACCACACACCAGTGAGGACCAGCTGCGTTCAGTGCCTGGCCAAACCAGCCCTGTGGGACACGTTCCCCATTTGAAGAAAAGACAAATTGTTTCTGTCAGTTTTGCAAAGAAAATACATCTGCAACATCTGTGTGGAGCCCCCAGGCTGCTGGGGCAGGAGGAGCTGGGTTCGTGGGGAGAGCTGGTGACACGGAGCAGAGGTGAGTGATAATTGCAATTACATGCCTTGGTTTCACCCCTCACAAAGAGTAACAAAGGCACAGGTGTTCCTGCAGGAATAAAGATCCATGGTGATCCAGTGGTGCATCCCTCTTTGCCATCACCCAGGTGAGGACATTATTTATATAATGTAATATATTTTATGTTATACACTGATGATCTATTATTTAATGATATATAGTTATACCTTGATGCTGAGGATGCAGACGTGGGTCAGATAAGATGTTGAAGCTTGAGCAGAGCTTGTAACTACATCATATAGTCTTGATGCATGCCTTGGTTTTGCCACACAACATTTCAACTTCAGAGTAAGGGGCCACACTTAGATGCATTTTAAAATAAATTCTGATGTATTTTTCATTTTGTTTCACAATAGAAGCTCAGAAGTCTTCAGATACAGCACCAAAATGCTACCTCTCATTGCAAAAATGAGATTCACCCATTTCTGAGATCAGCTGAAGGCTTGAGAACAGTTTCGGGCTCACCAAAAAGGGAAGATGTGGAGCTTGCAAGCTCTGGTTCACATGCAAAAGCTCTTCCAGTAAATAAAAAGCATTTCCCATGTACATCACTCACCTCTGGCTCAGAGCAAGCCGAGGTGCCAGCCTGGCTACCTGGCCCTCTGCCGTCCCCCTCCAGTGCCCTCACTGCTGCTGGCAGGGATGGACTTGCTCTAGCAGCGTTACAGGAATTTTAAGGGGGGGAAATATCTAGTGAAAACAAAGCCAGAGATTATTAAGAGGACAATCCTTCTGAGTTGGGAAATCTTCTCTCATGGTTATTTTTAATGTTTCCTGCTCTGCTAAAAATTAGCACGGGGTCGGAAGGAACCCTGCAGTCAAATTTTCACAAATTCAAAGGGCTGCCTTTCCAGCTCTGCCTCTGTGGTTTCAAAAAAGGGTAGAATCTTGTATTTTAAGGAACGAACAAAAGAGCATGACAGTATTTGAGCATCCCTGCAAAGGGCCCTGGGTCATCTGCAGCACAGGCAGGGAACAGGGACCATCCCTTCCTATAGGCCACGCTGTAAATCCTCAGAGGCGGGACAGTGCCTGCTGGCCATGCGGTTCCCCAGCACATTTTTGTGTGAGAAGAAAGCTCTGGCAAAAGCTGTGGCCAAGCATGCCCTGCCAGGCCCGTCACAAGGAAAGTGGAGGAAGGCAGCCAGGTTGCTGTGGCTGCTCCCAGCTTCCCAGCTGAAGAGAAAGGGGGGAAAAGGGACTGAGAAACAAAAAATGAACTGTGAGTCCTCTAAATAGCAGCTGAGAATCACTGGCACAAACTATGAATAAACTGAGTCCAAGAGACTTGCTCTGGGATGTCACCTCATTCCCAATTACTGCTACTCCTCCTCCCTCCCTGAACTCCTCAGCGCAGAAGGATCAGAAACCCTTAAAAAATAACAAATTTCTACTCCATCCAATACCACCTCTGCTACACTAATCATGTCCTTTCAAATGCATTTAAATTACTGCATTTAAAGACATGATTTAACTTTACTATATTATTTATTTTTATCATTGTTATTTAGACTGATAAATAAACTTATTACTACATTTAAAAACTTGTGAAGAGTATGAAATTGGTCATACAAGGAATTACCCCAAGCACACACCACTCACTGCCTGGAGGAGTCCTGGGCAGGAGGTTCCTCCTTCATCAGCCCTGACTTCTGGGTCCCTGGTGTGAGACCCCAGAATCATATCGGTCTGCAGCATGACACAGCATTGGAAACATTCCTACCAGGAGCTGTCATGTTTAAGCATTAAGATACTTTATATCACAATAGTTTCATGTTTGACTTTATATATAGCGTACAGAGCCTCACTGCAATGGGATGGGGTTACTATATACGGGAACAGCCCTGCACTTGAAAATAATTAATATTTTTTAAGCATGAACATGATTATCAACAAACCTTTGCTAACAATTTTCCGTTTCTTTGTTTGAAAAGAACTATTTCAGTATTGTCCAACACAACTTCCCCTTTGCTCCATGACTACACGCAAAACGGAAACCCACTTTTCCATTACTAGATGATAGTTTTTGCACCGTTTTAAAAAAAAAAACAACCAAAACCAAACAGCTTCTACAATTTTCTTACAAGCACTAAACAGCAACGTTGATGAGACATGATTATTTTTTAATGCTTGCAAGACTAATTGTTTCCATTTGGAAACAATTTACACATGCAGGCCGGATCCTGCATGGCCTGGGAGCCAGGCTCTCCTTGTTCAGCTAGAAAACCCCATTTCTTTTTATAAGGAAGGGCATTTAGGGGTTCTCCAAAATCTAATCTCCCTGCGTGTAACATCCAATCCCAGTCTTGTGGGAGATCCCAAAAGATGGGGCTGCTCTGGGCAGTGGGATGAGCTGAGTCCCCCCACCCATAGAGAACCCCAGCTGCAGCAACTCTCACCCCTCTCTCCCATGTTTCTTTCCAGAAAGGCCACCTGAGCACACCCTGGGCATTGCTCACAGGGTCTGGCGGGGCTCAGCATCACCAAACCCTCAAAGGCTCTGAAATATTTCCTCAGAGGGAACCGTGTCCCACAGCCCAGGCTGCCAGCAATAAATCCCCCCACAGAGGTGTCAGGTAAACGATGCAGAGCAGCCTGATAAGAGCGAAGCGTGTGTTAACAAGGCAACAAAAAACCTCACAAATCTGTGCTCTCTTCCAAAAAAAAAAAAAATCTGTCCACAGACTGCTGGGAGGCCTCTCCTTTGATGGAAACAGAGCAGAAAGGAGCAGTAATTTGCTAAAAACTTCACCCATAATGCAAACCAGACGGCTCTGCAAGGGAGCAGCCACCTCGGAGGCCGGGCTGGTCCCCGCCGGGCATCCGGCGGCCGCGCAGAGCCAGCCTCTGCAGGGAGAGCCCATCTCCCTTCCACAGGGCACGAACGCTCCCAGCGTTTCTGAAAGCCTTGGGAAAGCAAGAAACAAACAGACAAAACCAGAAACCAAACCCAAACCCTATCCTCAGAAAGCTTTTGGGGCAGCGCTGGGCTCTGCCCACTGTTCAGCCCCTCCTTTGCATCGCTAGCCTGAGCTCAGCAGAGTGCTTCAATTCCCAGCTGTCTTCCAGACATGTCAACCGCTTTCTGCAGGGTTTCAAATGAGATAAGGGACCTTTTTCCCACCAGGAGCTGCCTCTTCCTTAACCACAAGATGTGCCGCCTCCTGTCTGGGCACAGAGCTTCCTCTTTCTTTTGGATGTCTTCTCAAAGATGCTCAAGAAAAACATCTGGAATCAAATCTAACACTGACTGGTCCAAAGGGGCAGAAAACAAACACTGGGCTGGAGCTGCACAGGGCACTGGTTTTTGAGGAAGGTCACTGGGCCATGCCAAAACAAAGCCAGTTTGTTCACTTCTCCCAGCACAGACTGCCGTGGCTCTCGGGCAGACGTGCCAGATCACCATGTCAGAGGAAAGAACTCACTCATGTGTGCATCACATTGCACCAGTTTTCTTCCAAAACAGCAAACTACTTTTATGGAAGAAAGAGTCCCCCAACTTCCCCCAAATTTCTGAGGCTTAAATGAGTTCCACGTGTTCTGCACAACTGCTTTCTTCAAGCATTCGATGTCTAGTTGGGCTTTGGATATTTTTTTTTAATGTCCACCTATGAGAGAGGAGATGGCCTCTGAGGTAGGAACGCAATTTTTAAGTAGGTAAGTAATTATTTTGGAAGAACATTGGCATTTCAAGCAAACATTTCAACAACTTACGGCATTTATATTCTTTCCACACCAGTGTCATTCCTGGTTGACAGCTTCTGTTTGGATTACCTCTCTGGCGGCTAATGAGAAAACTTCTTGGTTTTCTCAGTTTTCCTCTGCCTAGACACCAAGCCTCTGTACCACAGGGCTGGACCCAAACGCGCTGGAAACAGAGATGCAGATCCACCAGCTCCACTCAACACTTGAAGCAGGGAACCAGAGGAAAAGCAGCACGAGAAGCCAGAAACCAAACCTCTGCCCTGCCAGTGCAATTTGGGCCGCAAAGTTCTCCTTGCCATTGCTGTCAGCACCTTCACCAGACCCTCTTCTCTCCCTATCCAGAACCACTGGAATCACAGAGGATAAACAAATGCATCTGCAATTCCTCTACTGGGTGGGACGGAAGACAACTTTTTATTATCCCTGTGGAAGAATTACCTCTAAATCAAAAGGAAAATAAACTGCTGCCACGAAGAACTGGTCTTCACAAAATCATTGTTGCTTCCACATCAGAGAGCCAGCAAATGGATGTAGCAGGAAAACACGCTGGATCTGCTTTCCCTGTTTAAAGAGGATTTTCCCTCTAGGCAAATAATTACGTGAATTGGCCACAAAACTGATATTAAAATAAAATGAAAAAGACTGGAACTACAAAGTTTGCCTTGTAAAATGAATGTTTGTTACTTCTGTCTTTTGGGCTCTTACTGGGAGAGGTATGCGTGCAAATGACTTCACGCACAGGAGACGCTCCCTGAAGTCTGAATATTTACGAGTAAAACATGAGAACAAACACAGGACTCAACCCTAAATTGCAATTACGACCTTGATTAGCTAAGAAAACTAAATACCTCACCAACAGAAGCCTTCATCACACCACACAGTGTCTAAAAGTATCCAAGTCTAGCAATGCACAACCAGCCAAAAGACCCATGCAACGTGTTTTGGACACCACAGGCAACAGTGTCTGTAGATGAGCTACCACTCAAGGTCTGAAAAGCAACTGCCTACTGCAAAAAACCAGGAAAACTTGGGGTCCACACAGCCCATGAGATCTGACCACTCAGCATTGCCTCCCATACCTCACATGGGATTTCTGCAGCCCTCCTGAAGAGTTAAAACACTGCCTGCTGCTCTGGTTTACACACGGAGCAATCCCAGAGCTACGCAGGGCTCCTCCAGCCACTCTCCCAGGCTGCACCTCGAGCACACCCAAGCAGCACTTGAAGGTAATTCCATAGGTGGAGGCAACTCATCAAGACATCAGGCAGTTCAATTTTAAGTTGTTCCTACAGTTCTCTCATAAAAGTAGTTTGTTATTAATGCCACATCTGGTTTTCTGGTGTTGCCATTTCCAAAATGCCTGGTTAAGTGCATGCCTTGGAGCTTTCTGGTAAAAAAGGAACCACAGTGGCACGGAGGAGCTGCCACCAGGAACAGGCTAAGGCATGTGTTCCTCGTTTCCCACACATTATTCTGTCTGCATTCATGTTACATTTATGGGTCACACACGAAAAGCTTGCGCAGACTTTCCCTAAGTTGTCTACTAACTGAAATTCTTAACTGCTGAGGGGAGAAAACCCCAGACTCCACTGTTTATGGTCAAGGTCTAGAGCTGTAACCAAAGTCACTGTTCCAGCGCTTCACTGTGCTGGGTTTTTAGGTCAGGGAACCATCTTCCCTTCTACATGTGCTTCTTCAACCCCTCTCACAGACATCAGCCTAGAAAAACACATTTGGCTTCACTTTATGTCTTGAAAAATTAATTAAAACCAGAGTTTTACCATCCTTACCAGTTGATTTCTGGCTTATACATTACAGCTGACTTCAGTGGATAATTCTGGATTTACAACACTGCAGCCAAAGGAAGATATTAGTTCACTGTCCAAGGCTCCCAAAATAAAATTTCTGAAGATGCTGACCTGCTTAGCTCCAATAGCTCCTTAGCATGAGTTGGACTATAAATACATGAGAATGACCTGTACAGGAGTATTGCAATTCAGACAGAGCAATTCTTCTCCAAAACGAAAAGCCAGCATTGAGCAATGCCTGTATCATGATTCTTTTTCACTTTAAGTCCATTAATTGATTGTATTGGTGTAGTTACCTGTCATCAGAAAAGGACACTATTAGTCGCAGAATCATGGAATGGTTTGGGTGGGAAGGAACTTTTAAGACTGTCTAGGCCCAACTCCTCTGTCATGGGCAGGGACACCTTCCACTATCCCAGGCTGCTCCAAGCCCCATCCAACCTGGCCTTGGACACTTCCAGGGATGGGGCAGCTGCAGCTTCTCTGGGAAACCTGTGCCAGGGCCTCACCACTCTCACAATACAGAATTTCTTCCCGATATCTCATCTAACCCCTCCCTCTGTCAGTGACAAGCCATTCCCCTTGTCCTGTCACTCCAGGCCCTTGTAAATAGTCCCTCTGCAGCTCTTTTGTAGCTCCTTCAGGTACTGCATGGCTGCAATGAGGATGTCTCAAAGCCTTCTCTTTTCCAGCCTTAAAAATCCCAATTCTCTCAGCCCTTTCTCATAGGAGAGGTTCTCCATTCCTCTATTTATCCTGGTGGCCTCCTCTAGACTCCCTCCAACAGGACAATATCTTTCCTCTGCTGGGGACCCCAGAGCTGGATACTCAATGCTGAATTATTTTCAGTAACAAGCCGCATTACTTCTAAGCAGGCAGAACATGAAGCCTTTTCTCCCTGCCTTCCCAAAAGGTTCCCACTGCTGCAAGACACGGGCAGGACGATGCCTGGGTTCTTTCAGGCAACACAAGTGATCAACCAAATTCAGAAGGCAAACATTATACACTGGAGGAACAAAATGAGCAACACACTGCTCAACTAAAAAGAAATCCTACTATTCTAAAGGAAATGTATAAAATAGGAGACAACTGTGTTTCATATCATACTTTTCTTCTGCAAAGCCTCTTCCCTGCTCTGCTTTCTATTAATGAAGATATGCACATGAAGTAATTCCCCTCATTAATCAACTTCATTCTTTTGGTTTCTTCCCACTTGAAATGACAACCCTGCATTCGGGATGTCACGTAGCAGTGTAGCTGAGACTGATTTTAGGGATGAGTAGTAGATGCAGATGAAACTCTCAAGAAACAGAAACTTTGGCTTCAAAAGTCCTCTCCAGTAAGTGGAGAAGAGAAAGGAATGGGTTCTGGTGAACCACAAAGGCAGCATCTCACTAGGAAAGAGGAGAACTATCATGTAGGAGAACAACTGAGTAGTTTGAAGAGAAGTATAGAACCATCCCTGCATGAGGCAGGGAAAGAGATGGGGGCAAGACTGCTAAGAGCACTGCACAGCCATTGCTTAGAACCACATAATCTTTCAGGTGGGAAATGACCTCTAAGATCATTAAGTCCAATCATTAATCCAGCACTGCCAAGCCCACCACTAAATCAAGAGCAACACCTTTTAAATCCCTCCAGGGACAGTAACTCCACTACTTCCCTGGGAAGTCCAGACCAATGCTTCACAACGCTTTTGGTGAAGAAATGTTTCCTATCATCCAATTAAACAGCTGTGTAATGCAGAGATCCCCCTGCTCTGAAAGGTCAGCTCAAAGCCTACTCGCAGTTCGGCTCTCCCATCTGCTCCTCATTTTCTCCTTTTCCTCCTGCCCAGATGCAGCTGCCTGCCCTGCTTACAAAAGCAGCCACAGCCCCACTGCACCAGCCCTCTGCACACCAACCCCTCCCTCCCCTCCCAGCTTCTCGAGGACAAATGACCCTGACATGCTGACAGCACATCAAGTCGAGGGGAACCACTCCGCAGCAGGGATGCTCCTTGCCCCAGGAAGCACAGCTTGGGACACGTCCCGGGGGATCCTGCTCCTGCCCAACAAGAAACACATTTCCATCATTGTGGTGGCTGCACATCTGCTTTTTCTCTGCTGCCCTCGCCTAAACCTGAGCTCAAGGCAGCTGTATGGCAGCATGTCTCCTGCCTCACCATGGGCATCAGAAAGGCTTTTTCCCTTAATCTGCCCCCAGTATCAAAAGTTAAACTATTATCAACAAAGTCTTTGTCCTTCTGTCAAATCTGGATGAAATGGGCCAAGTTCAGATGTTACGGGGGAAAGAGGAGAGAAGACAGACCCATACAGCCTTTACACTGAAATTCAGGCTGAGGTATGTGCTGCGATCCATGATCAGCGAGATGTCAAAACCAAATCAAACAAGAGCAGAAGAGCAACAAATCCCAACATCCTTCATAGCTGTTACAATGATGTTAGTAGGATATACCATAGGGTTGAAAATGGAAACTAAATCCTCTATGGGATTTCAAAAATAACAATAAATCTACAGAACTTCATAAAGAAAAAAACTGTTCCTGCTGTAAAGTTTTATTGTAAGGCCCAAACCTCTCCTCTTAAGATGTTAAGTACAAAAATATTGAAATCATCTTATAGAAGCTGTTTTCTCTCTCGGCCCCATTTCCAGAGCTCTGGGTCACTTCATCCCTTTAAAGCTTCCTTTGCTTGCAGCTCCGTTATAAACTATCAGCTCAAAGCACTGCTGGCCAAGGGATGCATGTGTCACCACACATCACTTAATATCCACTTTCTACCTCTGCATTTTCACCACATCCACTGCCTGAAACAGCTCAGAGTTTATTTGATCACCCTGAAGGGAACTAAATAATTAAATTCATTTGAATATGCAACTGGATTTAATAAAACCCATCCACGTGCTTCTGCTGAATAATACTCCCAAGCCTGCTTTATTTTATGTTTAGTTTCATCCTTCTTCAGGTATACATGTTGCTTTGGAAATGCAATTATCCTCACCTCCTTATTAGATAAAGTCAATTATTGCAGCCGCAGCCATGTGGATGTAGTAATTCAGTGTTTGCTGGTTTCAAAGTCAGAATAAGACCAGCCCCACAGCTCACCTGGCCTGCAGGTGCTGGGGATAAGAGAGAGGAGGAAAAACCTTGTGGTGATGTTGATGCCATTTCCCCAGTGCAGATGTGGCAGCAGAGCTGAGGTCACTGCCAGTCCCTGACACCATCCAGGAGTGCTGGAGCATCACCACAGTCCCTCTGCAGGAGCTGGGACGGGCAAGGTGCTGGGCTGTCCATGGGGCAGTGGTGATGCTCTGACCTAGGGAACAGCCCCTGTTTCCTCCCAGAGTTTCTGGTTTTCAGAGCTCTGCAACTAAACCACGCGACTGAGACATGAAGG
The DNA here is from genome assembly GCA_013397755.1 of Cnemophilus loriae. NCBI lineage: Eukaryota > Metazoa > Chordata > Aves > Passeriformes > Corvidae > Cnemophilus > Cnemophilus loriae. The sequence continues at coordinate 775,012 of VZTF01002331.1, read as the reverse complement.
GACAAACCTGCCAAGGGCACTGCTAATCCAGCAGTGTTGGCCACACCCCACAGGGGCAAAAAGCCACCCTAAAACTGACATTAAACAGCCCGTTAGAGTGAAATCTCACATCTTAACTTCTAATAAATTAAGCTCTTAATTTCCAACAGACCCCTGAGGCATCTGCACAACCTCCTGGCTCCAGCATCTCCAGGGCTGCTGCGGGCAGGTGCCACCTGAGGGAGACAAACCCCTTCCCTGGACACAGAGCCCTGCTCACCCACAGCCTCCCCTCACAACAAACTTAATCTATCCTAATCATCTGGTGGAGCTCCAAGTACTTTCATGACAGAGATGCAACAGCAGCACAGGCTCGTCCTGCAAAATTAAGCCCATCTCCCACCTCTCCATTTCTGGGGAAACACCGCTGTCCTCCCCAGGGGGGATCAGAGGGGTCCAGGGGAAGTGAAAACTGCAAACAGCCCTGGAATTCCCATCCAATCCTCCTCTCCTGAGCTCCCTGACACATACAAAACTCAGTAGAGGTTTCTATGGTTTCTGGGCACTCAGGGGGAACCAGGCCAGGGCACGTGGTGGCAGAGACAAGGAGGGAGTTTTCCTAACACACTCATTCAGGAAAAAAATAAAAATAAAAATAAAAATAAAAAATAAAAATTTAAAAAAAAAATATGAGAAAAAGGGAAAAAAAAAGGAAAAAAGGGGAAAAAAAAGGTAAAAAGGGCATCAACCACAGGAAGGAGAAGGCCAAGACGAGCCAAGACACTCCTTCCAGAGCAACAGGCAGTGCAGGACTCACCGCATCAATTCGAAAAGCAGGAGCAGAGACGGAAACTCTCTCTTCATGCTATGAACACGGAGAATTTACACGGTGTTTCTTACCAACCCCTTACACCAAGTGCATGCTTGGAGTCACTCCCTGACGAGCTGCTGAGCCGCTCGGAGCTGGAGCACTGTGGCCATCCAAGTGCATCGATGGGGATGAGGGGAGCCAGCTGGGAGGCTGAGGTTTGGGATCTGGCCAGAACAAGGACTCCCTCCTCCTGCACATCCAGCAGGACATCTCTGCTCCCAGGGAAAAATTTTGGGGTATGGGCAAATAAGGATCTGTCTCAACACCTGAGGCTCTTTCACCAGTATCCCCTCTTACAGTTCTAAGGGGGACAAACCCCAAAGCCTTCACTCACTTTGCAGTCCAGTGAACTCTTAGGCAAGAGCATGAATACAACTGTGAAAGGGCTCAAGTATTTCATCCCTACAAACATTAAAGGAGATTATTGCTCAGGCTTTTAAGTTTTAGGGCTAAATCCCTCAACAGGTATTGCCGATGAAGAAACAGAGGAGGGAAGAAGTGAAAAAAAAAAGAAGCTTAAAACAGCCAAGGAAAATCAAGTGTCACGGAAAAAGCTGGAGAGGACCACAGAGCGCAGATTAGAAAAGAATAAAAATAAAAGGAGTGGTGGAGTTACCGGGTAACCATCGCGTCCTGACTGCCCCTGTGGGGGGGAACAAGGGAGATAAGTCAGTCAATGCACCTGTAGCAGCTTGACATCACATAGCAGCAGGCAGGACACGGGGCCATCGGCTCTCCAGCCAGCCCTGGCACTAAACTCCAGAGAAACCTCTTGGGGCAACTTCCCCGTCAAAAAGGTCACACCTACAGTGTATTTGCCCTGGGTTTTGATCTTCTGCTCCCCTTTGGCTACTTACCGCGGGTTTTGCCAACTTGCACCCATCCCTGCTGCCAGTCCCCAGCCCCTGCTGCCCCTGAAGCCATAGATATGCATGGCACACACTGGATCCTGGCCATAAACCTGCCCTGGGGTGGGGGTACCAAGAGGAAAGGAAACGCCTGGGTACTGGGGAGAGGTTGTGGAGGCTGCAGCTGCCGAGCCAGCAGCCAGGACAGTAATCACTGAGCTTCAAACTCCTGTTCCAGCACTTGATTTGGTGAAGGTTTCCCCCTCTTAGATCCATTAACTTCCTTGCAGGGTGCAGCTCTCTCAGCTCACATCTAAGCTTTGCTTTATTCGCAATGAAGCAGAAAGCACAGCTGATGCTGCGGGGAGCAACCCTACCGAAGTTCCCAGTAGCACCTGCAGGATGAGCAGAATAAAACACAGCCCATTCAGGATATTTCAGGATATTTCACTCTCCTAAGGAGGTTCCCAGAGGTGTTTACAGCCCGAGGGGCTGTTAACCATGCCGTGAGCTACAGCAGAGCCTGCTGCAAGCCAGACCGACGGCGGATTCCCGGGAAGGAGCTGCTGAGTGTTAGCTGGTACACAAATAGGCTGTGAGGTGACTACCTGGCACAACAGTGTCATCTGCTGCCATAAACACGGGTTGTGTCAGTGTGCTGTGGGTACAGAGGCAGAGTCAGGCTTTTCTCGTGGCATGGAACAGCTGCCGCAGCCCCCTCCACACCACAGCCAGGAGCTCTCCCTTCTCCTGAGTACCCCTGCAGCTGTAATGCCTCCTGCAGCACTCCTGATCCATCCAGAAACAACACTGACCTCAACAACCGCCTATTTAACCAATTACAGTCTTGGAATAGTGTACAGGGAGGTTTTTATGGAGATGTATGGCAGCGGAGCACACACAGATAAATAGGAAACACTTGGAATGCCCTGCCCTCGCTTGCTGGTGAGTTCCCCAGCCAGCACACTAACACATAATGTGTTTGCTAATATCTGCGACTGTAAATGTTTAATTACAGTCTGTGGTAAGTCTATATTTCAATCGTAGAAATTTCCTACCCAGCATGTGATTTTAATACTCTCCAAAACAGAGGTTTTATAGCATATCTGAGTGGAATACCCCTTACTCACAGACAGGACAACCAACCATCCATCAGCCACAAATCCTATATCACAAATTCTAATAATTTTATATGCATAACTAACTTATGACAGCCAAAAGAATAAAATACCAGAACAACTTCTACTAGGCAACAACAGAATTGGGGATACAGTTAGAGCAGTGTGGTGCTGTACATGTAAGAAGTAATCAATTCCTTCTGGCCCAAATCAAGAAACAGAAGAAACTAATAAATGCAGTATTGTTGAAATAAAATAATATTGTGGTTCTGTGGGTTCTAGGACTTATTTTATATTACGCTTAAAGAAGTCTGGCAAAGGCTATTTATGCTAAAAAGGGAGATTAAAAAACCCCAAAACCAACCAACCAACCAACCCCACCCAACCCAAAAATTAACTAAACCAGGAGTTGTCTTTCAAAGAAGGGCAAGGGGAGAGGAAAGGAAAAAAAGGTCTTGTTTGTGTTAAATCTCCCCCGTGCTCCATTTGCAATTCAACAGTGCCGTGGGAACCAGGAAATGAAACCAACTAGAGACAAAGAAAAATTAATAGTGCACCATATGTTGCCTGTGTTGGATCGCCGTAATAAACGTGACCAGACAGCACACGTGAGGCAGCAACGCACCCGGCTGCGTGTGGGCTGATAAGAGCCTCTGAGCACAACCAAACAGCTACACAAACCCATTTCAGATTAGCCAAAGTACTTCAGCCAAGGGGGAAATGGCCCTTAAAGGTGTATATATGGAGTTTAAAATAGGCAGTGTCCCAGTATCCTCTTTATTTGTAATCCCAAATTATCGTTTTGGTCAACCTCCCCTTAAGATTTCACATTAAAAAAATGAACTTGAAATAGAAGCAAAACTTCAAAGGGCTGAAAATCCTTAGCTAAACCCGTGGGTAGTGCTGCCAGTTCCAGTAGAAAACCAAAGCCATGGTGCTGGGACAGCTCCCACGCTTCATGTGCGCTCCTTGTCACCAAAACAGAATTGGAAATTTATTAGCCCAGGAATAGTTGCCACATTTATTTTTCCTAAAATAAGCCCTTTTCAACCCATTGAGGCTCTATAGGAAGAGAACAACATGAAGAAACGCCTCTGTTAGTGCAATGACAGACAAGGAAATGTGGCTGCAAACAGCCTGCACCTCTCCTCCTCTTCCTTTGGGTGAGGAAAGGTAGAAAACCAGAAGCACCTAATACCCATAATTTATTTTTTAAATGAACCCTCAGCAACTTGAAGGGCACAAACAAAACATAAATTCTCAAGCCAAAACCAGCAGGAGAACAACAGATTTGGATGTGGTGGCACAGCCAAAGGCATGTCTGAACATTTGAAAGGAGGAGCTGACACATTTTCAACTATTACCCCTTCAAACAACTATTTCCCCATAAATTTTCTGGTTGCATTGGTAGGAATGCTCATTATTCTACCCAAGACTTCAAAGAAAGAAGCAAGCAAGCTATGGTTTTCCCTCTAGCCCCCTTGTGAGGCAACCAAATCCATATTAAATGCTGGAAACACAACAGATAAGAAAAGCAAGACAGAGCTTTAGAACCAATAAACCCAGTAATGTGTTAAATATTAGTACAGCACTCTTTCTGTTAAATTGAGGCAGACTAAAGAACTCTTTAAAGGAAAAACTCCTTTTTACTGAATATTTTCTGAGTTTAAAATTACTGGAAGTCCCTTGGGGCAGCAAGTTAAACATTTTAAAATTCCTCCCCCCCCACACCCCCCTTTGTCTACAATCATGAGAAAGAAATACAGCAGCATCTGGTACCGATTTTGTTTCCAGACACACCTCTACCAAAAAATGCTGTGCTTTTGCAAGAACACTGAAAGGCAGGGAAGGGGAAGCCTTAACTTTGTTGATCCAACAGTAAAATCCATGATACTTACTGCAGGTCCTGGAAAACAAAAGAAAAACAAAGAAAAAAAGAGTCAATTACAAAGAAAAAGTATAATCTGATAAAGCAACACAAAGCAGGAACCAACATCAGAATGATTTGGAACTTTTCAGTCCAGTTCCCACGTGATGACTTTCCAGATACACTCAGCACCGTCCACATCCTCCGGTTACAGGGCCATCTCACCCGTGCTGCTGGCACAGCAGTACTGACAGGGGTGTAAACCACTATTTCCCACTTTTTTCACAGTACGACTCTGTTCCCTCTCCCCCCACAAGACCCCGGGCACATCACAAGGCAGGGCCCATGTGCAGGGCATCAGGGCCTTGGGCACCGCCCGTGGCCAGCAAAAAGGAGACAGACATGGCCAGAAAAATGTGCAAATTTTTATGAATAAAATCTGTATTTTCACCATGGACCTTACTTATCCCTCAGGTAATGCAAGAGGAGCAAGAGATAAGCTCACAAAAAGAGCAGTGTTGTAGAGACCTGACGAGGACAGCGCTACTGCTTCCACAGACCCCAGATGTTGCTGTCGGATGGTCCCCAGCTCTCCCTGACCTCAAACCACGTCACACAAGCCCACAGCCCTGTGTCACCCCGTGTGGCTCGTGTTCAGAGGCAGCCAGTGCACTGATGCACGCTGCCTTAGCTCCAGGGAAATTCCCACCACACCTACGTTAGGCTTCGGGCACCGCGGCACAGCCTGAAGCTGGCTTTAACAGCAGTAGAAAAAGAAGCATTCCCCCACATCCCCCAGCAGTACAGGGTGTTCACCACCAGCCACACCAATTCCTGCAGTTTTCCCACTGCTTTTCCAAACTGGTGCTGCACTGAGGTGAACACGGAGCCCTATTCCAAAGCCATCCACGCTGCTCTCCTGTTCACAAGGCAGCCTATAGCTCTGCTTGGGATTTCTTCATGCTCTGATTCTTGCCTGATCAAAACCAGAAACTAGGCACAATTAGAAAAGAAAAAAAAAAATGTGGGAAAGCTTAAAATGGAGGCAAAAAAAAAAAAAGCTTTGTTCATCTTATGTTATTTGACAATATTATTCAAGAAGCATATTTCAAGTCAATGCCTTTTCAAGGATTTTAAGATTTGTTTTAAAATTAAGAACATTGCTAAGTTGAATTTTAAAAAAACCAAACAAGCCTAAGAATGAGGAATGGCAGCAAGTAATGACTGGCAGTGCACCAAGAACCATCCCACTGGCCTGTGTCTGTCACCTGAAGGGGGTCAGTGCCACACAGCCACGCCTGGGGCAGGGACAACCTCCACGTCTCACTCCAGGCCAGGAGCACAGGGGCTTAACTTGCTCTCCTTGGTTTAATTTCTTCTGAATACAGAAGCCAATGGCTCTGTGCCAATTTATTAACCGAGAATCATAAACCTGATTTATTAACTCATTTACACCAGGCTACCCACAAAAGCCCTTTTGTGGAAAAGTCAAGACTAAGTCTCAAAGAAGTGGGCAGGAAATTATTTTAATATGGGATTTCAATCATGTACCAATTATAATCTCTTTGGAATTTGTTGCCGACTTTCCTTTTCTCAGCTACTGTTTTTTTCTCCCCAACATGTGCAGGCAAGTGCTCTTTTAAAGTGCTTCCTAATCCTAAATCCAGGAGTCACAATCAAATGGGGGGTCTGTACATGCACCTTGGGATGTTCTCTAGCCCCATCAGTGGAGTTACACCAGTCTTTCACTGTGCTGTCGGCCAGTTGAGGCTAAATAAATCTTCATTCAGGCATAAAGTCAAACCTATTGAACTGGTCTTTTCTCCTCCTAGGAACAACATCACTTTCTGGTTTGCTGAACGTGTTTTTCAACAGCTCAGCCACAAGACACTTGTTTCCTATGGAAGAAAGTAAAAAATTTTGCAATTCAACAATAAATAAAGAAGGTGATCCTACATCCAGGGGCTGCCCCTCATCTAGCCATCTCATCATTGTGGGCACATTGCACAAGAGATATGCTCTTTTCAAAGAAATTTGCCAGAATTTACTGCTAATAATTTTGACTGGTGAGAATCAGTTTGAGAGGCTGAAAGGAAGAACGAAACAACTTGAAAATTCTTCCTTACAACAAATAAAAGTTGGAAACAGCCTTTGTGTATTGAAAACTATATAACAAATTAATTTGGGGGCTGATTTCAGAAGGAAGAGGAGAAAGACAAAAATAACCTGCAAATGCACAGATTTTGGTCTATGATTGATTTACCCTGAACAGGGAGGATGCTGCTATAACCAGGAGTGAACACCTTGTACTCAAACCTGCAAGGGCATGGAGATGTTTGGAAAAACTAAAAGATTCCTTAAGAACATGCACAGCTGTGCTAGCAGGAGGTGAAAATCAAAACTCATTAAAAATTAATGACCCAGATTTCCTGATTGACCAACATTAATGTTATTTTGTATATCCAAAGCCCGAGCGGGTCACAGTGGTATCGTCCCCAGCAGTACACAAACATATGGGAAATGACAGGTCATAGCCATTTATCTCCAAGTATTTTTTCAGCTTGGAAATTTTGGGATAAGAAGATATTTCTGTTAAATCTGCAAATCATTTATCATGCAAGCTCTCCCACCATGAGAGGAGAGAGCCAGGCAGGGGAAACAAAACCAGCCAGACATTTCCAACAGCTCAGGAAGAGTCAGAGGGGACTTTGTTGCAACTCTAAAGGGCAAATAGCCCATCCAAACATTCATCTGTGGCCACCTGAAGATGTAAAAAACTTATAATTAAAAAAAAAATCTGTATTAATACATGGTCATGTGTATTTAAACACACACACTATGTATATACATACACATAGAGCTATTAATTCAGGATGCTGTAAGAGGAGTAACTGAGTCATGGGTAACAACAGAAGAGGACAACTGCTACAGCCATAAGAAGTCACAGAATCTGGGAAAAACTATTTGTCACTGTGTGTTGACCTCTAACTCCTATCCATGCCTCAGTGCTGGGGCACACAGGGAATATGCTCTCCCAGCAGAGGCTCATTACTGAGAGCATATGTGGGACAGATTAGATTTTTCCCGAAGTTCAGCAGAAAAAGAAGTCCTTGGGTATGAGGTTGTCACAGGCAGTTCATACTGAGAAATAGGGGGAGAAATAGATATCCTCGAATAAATACAATTTTCTGTGTGATTTACCCACATGCAGCCACATGTGTACTTGCTAAATAACAACAACTGTGTATTTACACTTGTCTACTCAATCACATGGCCAATGAGTTTGAAAATGTAAATCTTGATACGTAAAATATGGGATTTTAATTAAATCTAGGGCTGGGAGAGAAATAACCCTTCCCTGTATAGAAATCTCATTGCCTTTTTTCCTTTTAAAAAAGCTTTAGATTCTTTCTTGTTCCAAATCAGGATATGTGCACAAACAGAATAGCTGTAAGAAAAAAGCCCGCCCAAACAAACAAAAGCCCCCTTTGAATTAAATCTTTGTTAGAAGTTCAAATTAAGGCAACACTTGTAGTGTAATGCAAATTTGGAAGGAAAAAACCATGGGTGGTGGGCAGAAGACTTCTATCCCAGTTCAGCAATTTCAACACATTTCCCAAAAAACTGCTTTTGAAGTGAAAACATTTTGTAAACAAAACTTTTTCTGCCAGAAACAGAAATTATGCCAAGTCAGGATTTTCCAATGAAATAACACTTCATCAAAAAAATGCCCTCTCAGGCCCACCTGTAAAGGCAATTTTGTGCCTAAACCAGCCAACGTTTATCCCCCCGCCCCGGGCTGTAGCTGTGCGCAGCTGACGCAAACAGGTGCTACCCAACACCCCAGCCATCAGCTTTGGGTGTTTGTGTCCTGAGGAAGCTCTTGCTTCACGTGAGGAGAGCAGAGCCTTACTGGGAGGCTTCCCAAATGGAACATTTCATGTGGATTGTCTCCTGCTTTATCTTGAGAGATTTTGAGCATCAGATTGGTTTTTGGATCAATCTTCAAGCCAGGGGAAGAAAGCAGAATGATATTACATGAGACAGGAACATCATCTCCCACCATCTAGTTGTGCAAGGACTTTGAACCAGTACTTAAACTAAGCTCCCAAATCCTGGATCCTATTCATCCATCCTTCAGCATGACTCAATCTTTAAAAAAAAATAAACACAAAGCCCCGTGAGGGCTGTGCACCCATACCCCATCCCACTCACGCAGCACCAGCTGGCAGCAAGAGGGGAAGCAAAACCTCCCAGGTCCCTGGCAAAAATCCGTGTTATTTCACAAACGCTCACTCCAGCAGTTGAACCGTGTCCTCACTGGGACATATCACATTGAAAAAATAAGCTAACATGACATTAAACCTGATTTTGCCTTTGGCAAGGGAAGAGAACTGCATCTGAGATGAGCGGGCTGGCTGTCAGGACCAACCACGCCAGCAAGTGCTGCAAAACCTTTCTTCCACCCCACAGTGAGAGAAGGCTGAAAATCCCACATAAAATAGTATTAAAATGTGTTTTTCTTTTTATACATCACTTCTATGGGTGGGTACACACGGGTCTTCAAGGCTGTGCTTGCTTTCCAGCTGGAAAAGAAACTGCAGATGCTCATGCGCAGGAATAAGGGTGCTGCCCTTGTGTTTGTCCTGGCAGGATGGGATGGAGCTCAGGACATGCTGGACCAGACCAAACAGCTGACATCTCCCCAGGGAGGCTGCTGGTGTGAATTTCCTGGCCTCGTGGTAGCAACAGTGGGATAAAGTGGTTTTTAAAAGTAGCCTCTTTCACAGTGGTTGTGCCCAGCTCCAGGACTCCTCCTCTGCTGCAGCAGTGATTCCCACGGGGCCAGATGATGGAGAGAGTAAATAAAATGGGTTGGATGGAGCCATTTGACTCAATTACTCCCTGGTTTGTTCAGCTGGGCTGATGGTGGCAGAAACACTCCCCCAGGTACTTGATCCTTGTGTCTGAGGTCAGGAAGGGATGACAGCGGGGACAATTGTGCCACCACAGGAAGCTCAAGCTGCCACCAGAGATGTGAAGCCCAAAGGGAGGCTGGGGTTTAGTGCAGCCCTCTCTGCCCTCCAGGGCTCCCCAGGGGGAAACTTGTTGCCTTTATGCTTCTCTACAGCAAAATAAACTACCAAGCCCAGAGGGAGGGCCCCAGCAGGACCCACTGCCTGCCCTCGGTGTGTTCTGGGGGCAATGGGGGCTCATCCGCACAGTTTAAGAAGTGTTTTTTGAAGCATGTGCAGGCAGGCTTGTCTCATGTCCAAACAGTCTAAATAGTTAATTTTTGGTTTTGCCAGAAATGGTTTAAAAAGTAATCTTTTATGGTATGGCACATATCTGTGGAAGAGAGCAGTTGTCCCAATGCGTTTTCATGATGATGAATTCTCAGTTTAGAGAAACAGAGCTGTTGGATTAATTTATTTTATCTGAATCCATCATGGCAGAAGAAAAAAGCAAAATTCAGTCGGTTTAAATCAACAGGAAGGTGCAGTTAAAAGGGACAGGAGTATCTCTTAACAGTTTCTCTGCTTGTTTCTTAGAGATATACATTGAAAGTTTCAATATGAATCTGAAAAGGTTTTTCAACATGACCATTTCAACAAATGCCAGAGAAAAACACTTCCCTTGGCAGGGCTGAGCCTTCTGTCTCTCCAACAGCCTTTGTCTGGAGGCTGTGAAGCCCTAAACAGGCAGAGTCCCTGGGGATGGACACCAGCATGCTACACAAACAAAGTTTTATTCACATTTATCAGCTGTAGCAAAGAAACAAGGACCTGGTTTATGTGTGGTCAGGTTCTCAAACAAATATAGAAATATATATTCAAGTTATCTGGAGAAGCAAACATCTGGCAGCTCAGCCAAAAGCAATACACGGCGGGATGCCTGCTCCCTGTGTGTCTATCTGCAGTGGGGCAGCCCACTGCATTCCTTGGATTTCACTGGTGTGCCCCTTCGAGCCTGAGTGTGTGGCTGTGTGCATTGGGTGGCTGCTGCACTCTTCTTTCTCTGCTTTCCTCCACAATTGCAGAAATTTCAAAAAAGTTGTTACTAAGGCTTGAAATTTTTTTATCATCAATAATTAATTTATTATTTTTCTTTTTTTTCTCTTTTATAATGCTTGTTTTCTTGCTGGTTCTGCATTGATTCCCTGGCAGCTTTCTGCTTCACCACAGGGATGCTCAAGTGCATTTGCAGATATGTCACAGCATGAGGGAAAATGCTGCTTCTCAAAAGTTTTGCGTGAAGCAGGGAGAAGAGATTTAAGGGCACGTGCGAGCTCAGCACTACCTCCCAGATTTCTGTATGGACCAGAGACACATCTTGCACAGTGTTTACATAAATGCCTGCATCTAAAATCAGATCCATTGGCTGACCTCTCCAGCTGCCCTTGGTTGAATGCTGTATTCCACTGCTCCTTAAAGCCCCTAAGTGATATTCAAAAAACAATCAAAAAAAGAATCAAAGCTGTCTGATGGCTACTCCTACAGCCCAACTGCTGGGAAAATGAAATGAATTAACAAAGCTGGCTGGGATCCACCACCACCCCATCAGCACCTATCCCTCGGCCAGGAGTAAATCCCTGATGCTTCAGGAACAAAAATATCTCAGAAAACACCTAATGCACTCTGGAATTCCATCAGTGGAAGAGAAGAGAAATGCCTGCCTGCCTTTCTTGTCCATCAGTCTATCAGTTCACGTGCTGCTGCTGGTGTGCAGCACAAATCCCCTCAATTTCCTTTCCTGGAGTTAAAAAAAAATGTTTAAAATATTGGTGATCAGAAAGTTATGCTGACCTTTCAAAATTCCCAGTTGTGAATTTTCTATAGCAAGAGGCAGCAGAGAATATAATTCGGCCTCCTCACTAAACGAAAATCCACCAGCTTCCGTTCATTCCATCAGTGTTCAAGAACCTAAGAGCTGGGACATGTAAAATTCCATATGCTACTTTCTGGCCCACTGAGGCAATCCCAAAAACTGCCTGGCTTTCTGGGCACACCCCTGTCTGTTTTCCTCAGAAAGAGCAGCGCCAGCTGCACCTCTCCCTTCTCCAGCAGCACTCAGACCCAACAGCAGAATGTAAACAGCACTTCTCCCCAGCTGGAACAGGGTCAATCCTTTCCCATTTCAAAGGGACGGGGACAAAACCCCAAACCTCACCAGATACACCGAAGTGACAGACACACAGAATTACAGTCAGCTCAAATGAAAGGCCCCAGCAAGGTTGCTCTGTGGTTTCCCCCAGGCTGAGGGCACACAGGGGATGTGCCCAAGGCTGCTGGCCGAGGTTTGGTTATCCCTGGCTCCCCAGTGCAGACACCACCACCCTATGGCTGACAGGCAATGTATGGACACATCCATATGCAGAGAGCCAGCCAGTGCACACCTCCCATCTAACATGGCTGGGGGATTCCCTGTTTCCATGCTAATCCACTGTCCCTCTTCAGTGTTGGATGGGCACTGATAAGGCTGAATGCTGCAAAGAGAAATGGAAGGATGGATAAAAGATGCAACAGCTGTGGGTCTTTCAGGTGGAATTTGCTTGGTTTTTTGTTTTGGTTGGTTGTTTTTTTCCTTTTTTTTTTCAATTTGTTTTTGTTTTTTAGGGTTTTGGGGGGTTGGTTTTGGGTTTGGTTTTTTTTAGTTTTTAATAAAATCCTTCATACCCAGCACACAGGGGAGTGGGGAGCCCCTGTTCCACGGCCTGTTAGACGGAGGTGGCTGGTGTCATTAGCCAAAGGCTCCCACGCCACCCAGTGACACCCCCGGGGCCCTCAGTGCCATCGGGGCAGGTGATGCTTACCGGGTTCTCCGCGCCGGCCGGGCTTCCCTCGCCTCCCCGGGGGCCCTGTGGGAAGCAGAGAGCACAGGGTCAGTGATGTCAGATGGACAGTGAATTCAGGAGAGTATCTACCACATGTCCCTCCCTTTGGACCCATCTCACGTCTTCCCCCCTTTCCCAAACACCAAAAATATTAGTACGCTGCACATCTTAAATACTTTTTTCCCCACAACATAATTCTGGTGAGAAAACCAAGATCAGACTCCTAGGCAAGCTGGGAAGTAGGTTTTGAAGTTATCAGTATTGCTTATACAGTAGAGGGAACCAGGTTTTACACGCTCCAAAATTCTGGGTAAAAAACCTTTGCTGAGCGAGCAGCATTGCTGGGCAGTCCCTGCGTGCTTCAAATGGCTGTTACAGACTTGCAAATCACAATATTTAAAGTATTAAAGTGAGGAACATAAACCCCTTGGTACTAGTTATTATCTGAATCAGACCTTCTTCCGAGCAGACTGCTGACGCAGCCTAGATCTGGCCATACGTTTATATTTTCAGATATAAAGTTTGCTTGTATTGTTACCCTACTGGGCAGCAATGGCTAAGGGATCAATAAAGTGCCATAAGTGACAAAATACCCTTAATTAAGGAAAAGAGGCACTCCAACAATAAACACAGATACAGAATCCCGCTCCAGCACACGTAGAGCATCCAGGTCCCTGGCAAAGCCATAACACCACGTCCTTCATGCCAGTGTGTTGCAGGATTCCCTGCCTGGCACCTGGAAGCATCACTTCTCCCACAACACGTGCATTGCCAGGCTGGAAGAAAAATCCCCTTTTTGCAGCCTTCTGCAGTGGGTCAGCCAGCTCTGGTGGAGTATTTGCTGAGTGACAGCAACATTAACAAAAAGCAAGAACTCGCTTTTTATCTGTGAAACAACACTGCTCCCTCTCCTTTCTGCTGGAAAAGGATGATAAACAAAGATCATTAAATATTTCTGCACTCCTATCAGAATTTGCCCTGTTGCATAAACATTTCTGTGCTCAAATGTGCAACTGCATCTCTAGAATTTCACCCACGGCCTGGAGTTCTCCTCTTTGAAGTTTGGATACACTGTCCAGCACTCCCCCTCGCCAGCCCACCACTGAGCTCCAGCAGACCCCCTGCCCTCACAGGGGCTCCAGTGGGACCCCCAATCCCACTTGCTCCCTTGCTAAGGGATTGGCAGCCTGCAGACAGAAGCCCTGGGTAGTCACAAATGATTGGTAGAGAGGTCTATCGCTACTCCCTAAGTAACTTGCTCACAAGTTTCTACAGGGGAGATGAAAAAAAAACCCCAAACATATTTGCGGCCTCCTTGAAAGCACATCACAGCCAGGAGAAAGGTTTACCTCCTCCATCCCCAAGTCAAGCTGCTTTGGAGAGGAACCACAGCTCTGATGAAGCACCTTTTTCAACCTTGGAGACCAGTTGTGACCGAGCAGTTAAAGCCCCTCTACCCGCACCATCCTCTTGGCTAATTCTGGGGGTCTGACCCCCAGGCAGAGCCTGAGCCTCAGCAGCTTCCAGCCTCCCTCGGAGTGCAGGGGGTGCTTTAAACACCAGCCTTGCTTAATCCTTCCTGCCTTTCCAAGGACGACTCCTGGATCTGTTTAATCCGATGTGGCTCGCCCAGTAACCACTGTGCTTTCCCTCTTCTGCTGGCGGCAGGCAGAAAGCACAGGCTGCTTCTTAGGGAGAAGGAAATGTCCTAATGAAGGTGTAGGAGAGGGAGGCCAAGTATTTAAACAAGCGAGTAATGAGTTGGTATGGATGCTTTTAGCCAGCTTAAAGGAGGGTTGATGTAAAAGGGTGGATGCACAGAGCTCCCACATAAAGCTTGGGTTGGAGCCATTCAACTGAGAATGTGAGAAACCTGCAAGAAATCAAAGATTCTGTATAAAAAGGGACCTTAATACTAAGCTGACTTTTTTTCAGGTTTAAGAGATTTCTTAATACTTTACACCACATGGGAAAAATTGACCCTTGCCCACATCAACACAGGTTGACAGAGAGATGGTAGATACTCCATCCCTGGAAACACTCAAAGTCAGGTTGGATGGAGCTTTGACTGGCCTGATCTGACTGAAGATGTCCCTGCTCATTGCAGGGGGATTGGACTAGATGGCCTTTAATTGTCCCTTCCAATCCAAACCATTTTGTGATCTTATAATTCTTTTCCTACAGTCTTCCAAGAAATCTGTAAAGTGGGTGCAGCATTGAGAATTACAAATATATTTTAGAGATGTTGATTGTGGCAAGTGTGAGATAAACCAAAATAGAGAGAGGAAAAAATTAAAAATCCATTCTCATCTATTTTACTTGCTGTTTTTATCTGAAAGCAATTTGGAAAAAAAAAAAGTAGCGTTTTGGAAACCACATTTAGAATCCTGCTGCCATTCAGTAGTTGGGTTAGGAAATGTCTCAGAGGGGAAAAAAAATTTGGTGGGAATTAAAAGGAAAAATATCAAACCCAGTTTTTACTTTGGGCAAGAATTGCAAGTGTCAATTCTGTGGTGCAGATGGGGGTGAGCAGGACAGAGACCTCCCAGCTCCCTCATGAGAGGGCAGCACGCAGGAGCAACCCAGGACTCATTAATGCCACCTGCAACCTCAGACTCTGCAGATGTGATAACGTCTACGGTCTGCACAATTGGAAATCATTATTTAAGTGATTTCTAGCTTATTCTGGGGGCTCAGCTTTGGATATTGCTTAATGAACCAGGCATAAAGTGAATCCATATTACACCTCTTGTTTTCAACCCCTTTAAGAAACTGCAAAAGAAATTAAGGATGCCTGGGAATTTGCTCAAAGATAAATGTTCCCTGTAAACTGTTAGCTAACGACTCCATCTCCCAAGACCTTGCAGTCTGATGCTTGTTCAATATAATTAAGATTTATGTTGCATTAAAGTAAATTGGGCAGTCGCCGAGTCTTTTCTTCTAACTGTGCCAGCCCCGCTGTATCAGTTCTGGGAGTCCTTTATTTACATTGTTATGAAAGAGAGTTTTGGAGTGGAGAATGAATACAAAGCATAACAGTCTATTTTTAAACAACTTGTCACGTTCAAGCTAAACAGCCTTAATCCAGGGAATAATATGCAATTTCTGACAACACCATAAGTTTCCCAGTAAGATGATAGATTTAGTAACCGAAAGACAAAGAAAGAGAATGAAATACATTGCTATTTGAAAATATTATGAGGAAGAGATGATGGATGTATCTGAAGAATAGCTCCTCAGAAACAAGGTAAAAAGTTCACAGTAAACACTCACAATTTCTGGGTAGCAGCCACTTACATCATCTACTGTGGGCACGTAAATGAAATATTAAAAATCAACATCACTGTATAGTTCACATAAAATATTGTCAAAAGCCAAACCCATGTACTTGTCCACAGTACAGTAAATAAACTTTATTTGAACTAATTTACCCATTGCAAATTGGGCTGCTCAGTGAACACAATAATCCATCAACACCAGGAGAACAGGCACTATGTGTGTTTAATGTCTTTTTACCTCTTATAATTAAACCAAATCTAGTCCTTGACCCATATTCCTGTGGCTGGGAGGCTGTATTGCTGCCTCCCATCCCTTCAGGTGGATGGATAAATTTCTGCCTGGGCAAATTACTGTTGGGCATAAGGTAAAATCAATGTTTGTCGGGGACAAAGTGAGTTTAAAATGTTAGCAAGAAAAGGAGTCCAGCAAAACCTCACTGAATACCAATGCTTTGTTGAATGTTATACCAGTTGAGCACATTTCACCCAAGAACTTGTGGCACCAACTTGTGCCCTTCCCTTCCACTTCCCCTACACATCACTCTTTTCCACTGAGAACATTTAGGCAGACGTGTTCCATAAATCTGGGTCCATCTCTTCCTTCAAGCCATGTGCTGCTGAGGCTCTTAGGGACTTTTTTTTTTGTTATGTTGATCCAAAGAAGTAGTTGGGAACAGCATTCAAGTAAAAACCTTGGCCAAGTGAAATGAAGACCTATCTTAGTTGATCTTAAAACCAGAGTGTTTTTTCCTTGACACAGTGAGCTGATCATGTTGTGAACACTCAATCATAAATACTGAGGTTATTTTTAGGGCCTTATTTTCCAGAGGAACTCATATCTAACACATTGTGCTCTAACACGAGATTAAGTATTACACCAATTTTACACCACTCATGTGGTTGCACTTAAATTCTCCATTTTTTTTTTCTTTTACGAGCTTCAAATGGTTTAACTTGTTTCCCCTTCTTCCCTTTTGGCATTTTTCAAGTTGCTTTCAATATATCAGTGTTTTTTCAGTTAAAAATGAATCAACGAGAAGAATGGCTTGAACAAATTGGTTGGTTCAGCCACTCTCAAAAAGTGGATTTTGTTTTTTTTTTCATATGGCTTCACTTAGAAGGAAGGAGAACTTTGCAGCAGAGCACCGTGGGGTCTGGTATGGAGCACGAGGAAACTGCGGCCCCGGCCTAGCTGGCTGTTCCTGCACAAAGGCCAATTTACTTTCTCGTTCCCTGAGGAGAAGGTTTATGGTTCATGGGCAGAAGTCAGATGCTGCAATGCTTGCTCAGCTGATACTCGTCAGGTATTCAAGTCAGGCTGTGGCTCCGAGACCGCAGATCTGAGATTAAACAGTTTTGGGTCACAACGCTTCGCATGAACCTTTCTGGCTTCGGATTCCAACAGACCCAAAGATTCAAAGCAAATACCAGATGCAGATCGGAAACATGAAGCACCTACAGTCTGCAGAAGTTTTCCAAATAAAACAACAAAAAGGTAATACCTAGATTTATTTCGAATTCGGCCCAAGTGCCGCAAAAGCTCTCTGAAATCCTGGGCTACATTTTGTGTTAGCAAAAACCACCCAGAAAGCAACCTCTAGTTGTTAGCTGGGGAGAGCTCCATGCCTGATCCAGTTGCTTTCAAGGCACAAAAGAAGAAAGAAATTGTTTTCCTTCTTATACCTTCAAAAGCATCTTCCTCACAATGCATTGAGGAGCTGTGCTCAACCTCAGGGAACAAAACATCTGCTCCAGGAGCCAAACTAGAATATTGCTGTTATTGTTGGGATAATATAGGGCAGTATTCAAAATTTGTTTTGACTGAAGGACCTCAGGACCTCAGCACTAAAGGTTTACAGCCTCAAACTCTTCTTTACCTAGAGCTAAGCTAAAATGGGGAGTGACCCCAAAATGAGGGATATCCAAGAAGGAATGGGGTGCAGTTCTAAGTTGTTTGCTCAAGATGCAGCAGAGCAAATCCAATCCCCAAATCTAACATTCAGCAGCACCAATGAAACCTGCACACAAAGTGTAGTAGCTCGAGATGACACAATGTTTCAAGACCGGGGAGAAATTTAGGGTGTTTAAGTGGTTTTTTACCTGTAGTCAGAGAAGTCCCCTCTTACCTTGTGTGGATGCTTGTTGCAAAAGAAATAAAAATAAAATTCAAGCTCATTCCAAGTGTGAAATGATACATGCACACCAACTGAAACCAAAGTTCTAATTATGCTCCATTTGAAACAACCGAGATGGTGCCACTCGCTCCATAATCTCAATTCCCCACCCTCCACCCCTAAATAATTTTTTTCTTTTTTTCCCCACACCCAGAGACAGTTTCTTCAAACAGTCAAGTGCATAAAGCTCTTTTGTTTAGTCATCAGGGCACGAAGATAAACTGAATTTGAGATATAAATTAAGAAGTGACTGGAATAAAGCCACAATTGCACTTACATCAAACATGGGATTTTTCTTCTCTTGTTATGGCTGGTCTTACTCAGGCCATTTCCAGATAATACACTGGCACAGCTGCAGTGCAGGGCAGGAGCAGATGTTTTCAGCATATCCCCCTCTATTTTTAAAACAAGAGGACGCATATTTTGGCAGCTGTGGGGGCTGCTTTATGCAAGGTAAAAAAGTTTTCATGGCAGATTTCAGTTTTCCACATCTGCACCAAGACAGCTGCTTCAGTGCAAGTCCTGGACAGAGATGGGAACTTTGAACATCTTTCAGAAAGTGTCTGTGCACAAACACGCACACGTATTTGGGTTCATGTTTCTCTATGAGAACAGTGACCAGCTCTGTTCATCTTCCCCATATGCTCCTACACACTTAAAACACTTAGAAAGATTAAAAAAAACTATTCATGTCACAATCTCTTCAGAGATTTACTGGTTAGGCAAGTCAGACATAGCTATATCAACGTGAATCTGGAAAATGAACACAGGTTCATTTTTCTTCTATGAATACAAGCTAGAAATCCATGTAGTGATAGAGCTGGGGAACAGAAATGATGCCAAACTCACACTGCATTTGACTGAAATTCATGATCCTTGTATTATCTTCAGTACTAGGTAACTGAAAGCAGCACTGCCCAGGAAAAGAGATGAGCAAACAGACACCCGTGAGGTCTTTGTTCTGCTCAAATAATCTCTAACACAGTCATCAGCAATAGATTTATTCAGCAGATGAAGGTGATGATCGCTCTACTCGAATCACTAAATCTGCCTGATGAAACACCAGCCTGTTTACTAACACAAGGAGCAGATGCACATCTCAGGAGCACCTCTCCAACATGAGATAGGTTGTGTATGTCTTACAGAAATAAGACAATTTTATTTTTTCCTAAGAACTGCAAGACACTTCTGTAAGGTATGGAAGATAAAGAAGCACTTACTTCTTCCTTCAGCTTTCAGTTGCAATCTCACATTTAAACAAGTTTGGCATGTTAGATTACAAAATCTCTTGTGAAGCATTCAGATCTGACACAAAGTACTTGGGTTTTGATGAATTGCATCTTTGGAGCACGGAAGTACTCAAAGCTAATGCGTCTTATCTACAATCAGAATTAGCCATTCCAGAGCCAAGATCCCACAGAGAAAAAAAAAAAAATACTCTTTGTCATTTTCAATATACAAAAAATGAGAACCCAGCAAATCAAGCCTTTGAGAGTAGCTGAATAACGCGGATTCTCGGATACCTAGAGAAGATCCCAGTAACTACAGAGAAATGTGTATATTGGAGACTTTAGGTAAAAAAAAAATCACATCCTTTGGACTTAAATGTTATTCCCACACTTGCAGACATAGTCCGTGGATAATGCTCCTTCTGGCAGGATTTTCCATCCTCATTGTTTCCCAGTTTCCTATGAAGGGGAGCCCAAGCTGCCATGTGCAAACCATAAAGCATCCAAGGGATGGGGCCAAGCACATCCCAAGAACATGCCCACAACCACCACACTAATATCACCAAGAGAATTTGCTTCTATGTTACAAATCAAATTCAACATAAAAATCAAAGTTTTCCTGTTTCCAGACTCATCCAACACTGCATTTACATGTGAGTATTTCAGCATCTCTAAAAAACCTGTTAAATTCTTCCTCCTGGGGTCTTCAAAAGAAACATTCTTCTCCTGTGTACCCGTCTCTCCACCCCAAATCTCCTGCATGCAGAAGGCGTTTCCTCCACCTTTGTAATAACTGTCTTGTTTTCTACACCTTATTCCACAAGCATCATCATCTCTATAAAGAAAGAAGATCAGGAATAGCCTGTCAAGCAAATATGAGGTCAGCTTCTGGAGCTGTTTCTACTTCCATTATCTGCATTAACCCTTGACCAGGGCTACATGATGCCATATGCTTCAAAAGACAGGGAAAAAGCACATCTTAGTGAAACAGAACCTAAGCAAAACGCAAACAGCTAAATCCCCTCCATGTGGGTGAAGCCTTGTAAAACATAAATAAAAGCTGCACAAAGCAAAACTAAAAAATCACATCATTTTATCCCAATGACAGCAGCGTCACACAAATAAACAGCTGCAAGTTACAGATACTAACAGGGTTGTCTGTTTCAAAATAATTTTACCCAACATAAAACATCCAGTGAAACTCCCACACTGTCTTCAACAGAATTAAGTGATGGAAGTTAGGCACAGGTGATCCTCCTCCCAGACACTCAAAATTAAATTGATGTGTGAATTCATTCTGCCCTGAATTATGCAACAAGCAGTTAATCTAAGAATCAGACTCATTTAGGTTGGAAAAGACATCTAGGATCCTTAAATCTAACCATTAACCCAGCACTGCTAAGTCCCTAAACCACGTCCCCTAAATGCCACAAAAAGAATGCAGACCATCTGCAAGCAGAGTTGCTGACCCAAGGAAAAAGAAAAAAAAAAGAGAGAAAATAAAGTCTTCTCTCTTTTAAGTAGAAAAAAATTCAATAACAATGTGAACTTGTAAATACAGCATATATTGAGCATATACATGCCTCAAATGTCCTCATTTTTAGTTTCTATTAAAATAAGCAAGTATGTAAATCTCAGTTTTGCCGTGAGAAGAATAAGGCTGGGGTCACCCTGAGATTTCTCTGGGTACAGCTAAGGGTGTCACCATCATGGGAGAGGACATGACATTTCTTGGCCTCTGCATTTTTCTTCTCCCTTCTGCTAGTATGTTTGCAATAAATCTTACAGGAACTTAAGCTCTAGCTGTACATTTAGAGCACAACTCAAATTCTTTGGAAATTATAACCTTTCGTGAAAGGGCAAGTGCATAACCATATATTTGAGGGATACAGTCTCTGCCTAACCTTGTGGGAAATTGTCTTTTTCATAACCAGAAAAGTTCTCTTCTTTGCAGCATTTCCAAGCACAGAAATCCTGGAGAGCAGCTGATGAAGAGCACAGCAAAAGTAGAAGAAAAAAATTAAGAATAGAAGATCTGAGGAGTAAAAGAGTAAAGCAAATCAAAAGCCAGAAAGAGTCTTCAAGTGGAATAAAATATCCCCACATATCATGTCAGAACAGCCCTGCAAGGAGGTACCTTCCTACTCGAGATACCTCCTGAAGGACTGGAGGTGAGAAGTCAACTCTCAACCTTGTGGAAGCTTCCCATGTCAGGGCTGAAATTATAAGGGAAAAAAATGGCAAATGAAGTGATTCCAGTCCCAGAGCAGCAGAAACAATATACTTTGTTCTCACAAATTAGGACCAGGTAGGCTGGCACAAGGTCTCTGGCAAAGAAACAATTTAGCCTCAAATTTGAGACCAGAGCAATAGTACTAGATCACTTACTCAGATTTAAGTTGTGAGCAGCTGTTTGGCTTTTATTTCACACAAAATCTTATACTGTAAAAGGAATTCCTGGCCCACATTCAGATGCTATATTTGCTCATAAGCAGTGTTTCTCATTTGAGTCCTGATAATGCAATGAAATCAGTGATGAAAAATTTTTACAGAAGAGATGCAAAAAAGAAAAAGAAAAAAGTAGTATTTCTTTAGAAGCACTTGGGTCTTGTTGCTAAAATTAACTTCTTATTTTAACTGAGATTATAATTAAAAGTACAAGTGTCTTCTCTCCCTGCTGACCTTGGGCAAACACCAGACTGACTGTGTGTAAATAGTTTGCTTTCCCACCCATCTGAGATCCTTCCAACAAAAGAATACATGAACTCTAATGAAAAATACACTTTCCATTCTATAGGCAGAACCAGCACGTGCGACAGGCATATTCACTCCCCAGAAAGAATATGGTGTTTCCTGTAGCAAGTGTGAATGATCAAAACGATGTAATCCCTTTTACTGCCGTGTACCTGACCTACATTGCACAGCTTCCAGCAGAAATGAGCTGAGGCAGTCACAGTTAAAATTGCCGGATGAGGCCTAAATGGCCACACTTATAAGCTCTAATAAATAAAAGTAATTAATGACTAACTTAAGAGCAGCATTTGTGTATCCAGTTAAAGAATTAGGCTTCCAGCCATAATGTTAATCCATGTCAAGACTGAATTCAATTAACAAGCAGGAGCATGATGTCTAATACAAAGGAACTGATTAGAAAAAAAAGAAGAAAACAGAATAAAATCAAAGTGCACTTTCAGGCTGGGTACAGGCAATAATTGCACAAGCCTCTGGGCAGCTCCATGAAATATAAAAGTACTCCAGAATTTAACCACAGCTTCCATCAGAAGGCAAGACAGCTCCAACCTAAGATACCTGGCCACAGAGACATGAAATCTCCCTTTGCCCATGCCCAGCCCTACATGACCAGGCTGCAGAGATCAGAGTCAGGGTGAAGGAGTGCTCATTCCAGGCTGGCAGTGTGGATGCTAAAGGATATGGTTAGCAACGAGGCTGACTACAGAACAGCTGCAGAAAAATGAGAATGAAAAAAAAAGAGGTATATCAGCACATAAAAACAGAGTTAAGACACCAGAGAGCCTGCTGACACTTCTCTGGCACGTGCCATGCCTTGGAGGTGGTTGGCTCGAGGTGGGGAACAGGTGCAATTAGTGAAATGGGGTGAGCCAACACTCACAAATTTGCAAAGGCAAACTCTGTTATAGCCCCTTTCTGCCGTGTTTGGGGCCTGCTCTGGCCCAGAATTCAGTGGCAACGGTTGTTTCTATTGAAGTGCAAAGAGGGGATGATTTACTGCTCACACATCTGGGAAATGTTTCAGTTACAAGTTCATTTTAGACCAAAGCCTTCTGGGCCAACGTGCGGCACCACAAGTTGCTCCCAAGCACGTGCCTCAGCCGATGCCTTTCCGAGACACAGGTACAGCGTAGAGCTCTGCAAGTGCACGTTAAACCCACAGATTACCAAAAGGAACACTGTAATTTGCTTAATCAGGTAATTTGCCTACTCAGGGCGTCTTATTTGATGACCAGTCTGGTTTATCTGAGCTCACCAGTCTGGCAAACAGCTCAAAAAGCCATAATGAAGTGACTGCCTTTGCTCAGCTGCTTCTTCCAGATGCTTAATTCATTACCAATTATCCAAATGCATCTTTCAGAGGTACTTAGACCATTTTCAGCTCCAGAGTTTCAGTTGTCTATAAAGCAATAGGTCTATAAATATTTTTACGTGGCAGCTAAACCTATTCTTTGCCATTCTAAAGTAAAAAAAGCAGGATCAATAGGACAGAAAGGCAGCAGTGTGGGAGGTATACAGCATTATTCCTTTTTAATAGTGAAAACCATCTTGAAGATCAAATGGAAAATTTAAATTATTTCAGACAATCCCAAGGTGCAAATTTTTATCTGGGGATACTTGAATTGTGTCATCTGTGCTTTCTAGAGCTCAGCTAAACAAATGCTGAATCGCCAGTTTAACTCACCAACCGATATCCAAGAAAGGTTCAAAGGTTTAGCAGAGATGAGGTATTGTTGCTCTTTAAACACTGAGATGAGATGAAAAGAAGAAGGCAATTATTCTGAGCAAAGCTATCCAATATGTTACTAAGTTTGGATAAGACCATCAGTTTCCACTTGTATTTTAAAGAGTCCAAGTTTGGGAAAAACAGCGCAAAACACGGTGAAAGAAGGAAACCAAGCCAGAAAAATATGAAAGGGAAAGACAAGAAGCATCTGATTTTCTTTTGGTTTGGTGTTAAGGACAAGTGCAGTGGTGGGATCATATGGACCTGAGAGAGACAGCACAACATTTTGGCACAGTAAGGGACAAAAGAGAATCAACGAGTAAGATTTCGCTTCCCAAATATGTCAGTTTGAGACTTGATTGGAACATTTTATCATTTTATGAGTCTTTTTTTTCCATAGACCACTATTTTCTTAGTCATGTGCTCTAGGTATATAAAGACTTTTGCCAACCCTCCAAGTCTACCTTGTTCTTGAAAGACAATAAAAAATGGCAGATTTCTCCTCAAAGTGAAGCAGCAGGGTTGGCCTTCATCTTACATTGATTAATATACGATGCCTATTGCTGGATCTTTCCAAGATTTTAACTGAAATCAGACCTGGATTTTAAATGCAACGCACTAAGTCAAATCCTGCTTTCAATTTTGCTCTCTGGATTTCAGGATACACTTTTACACTATTGATATCCTGGATGTAATTTCACCTGAGGATCTAAAAGTATTTCAAGAAGAAACCTTGAGAGTCTTGCACAAATATAGATATATTGCCGCTGAATTCTGAAATGGAGTTAAATGAAGCCTTTGCAAGGGCAGTTAACCACATATTGAAGTGTAGCAGATGGAAATTAACACTGAAAGCAGAAAAAAAGGGAAAAAACTTGCTGGTAGGGGTCACAGGATTACAATGCTTTCAAACCACTGCTTCAGATGGTGTTTTTTCTCCCAACAGATGAAAATTTTCTAGGACATCTAGCAGATTCCTCCAAGAATTGTGTTGGTGTAATTTGATTATTCATCAATATTCATAATCGGCATTTCAGCATTTACTGCATCCATAGCTGAATAATGCAGAGCCCATTTATGTTGCAGGCCAGGGCTTTGAGGGATTTAGGGAGTACTGAGCAATGAAGCTCAGTCTGAAGATGAAACCAAATCCCAAAGTTTCCACAAATTGTAGGCTTCAGAAAACATTCCAAAAATCCCCACCCTAAGAATAGAAATACCTATAGATCCAACAGGGTTTTATAGAAACTAAATATGGTTCTGTAGAACTAAAGTAAGAACCTGGAACAACAAAAAATGGCATTTCCCATTTCCCCTTCCCCCCTCTCAAATAGTTCAACAGCCTCAGAATCCATTCTGGGTTTGGACTTTTCAGATAATTAGAAAGACCACAAAGCCAGAGTAAATTCCCAAAGTACATTTTGCTTTGCAACCACGTGTCCACCTTATCTGAGTGCTACTCCCAGTCAGCTCTGTCCACAGCTGTGCATCCCCTGCAAATCCCACCCCCACCAGCAGCCTGTGGAGCAACGCTGCCATGCAGCAAGAGCAGGGATTTCACACCACACAGTCCTCAGCCACTGGAAAAAAATGACCTTAAATTAATCTGATGCAGAGCAATGACATCTACTGAACTGGTGAGCAAGAAATCCCATCCCCAGCAGGGAACTCCTGGGGAGCCCTGTGTCCCCAGGACACATCTCCTGCCACAAAGGAACCTCATGGGAGTCTTAGGTTGTTGCACATCACTGCCACATCCATGGGAGTGGTTGCACAGACCCATTACCAGGAAGCCCACTGAAACCATGGCTAAAACTCGTCCTAAATCAGGCTTTTGTCTAGGAGGGAGATGTTCCCTCACCCCGAGGCAGAGGTGCAATAACCCAAGTTTCCCGGGTGAAAGCAAGCTCTGAAGAATGACATCTAGTTTCTGCACAACTTGGCTGTCAAACCTCTCTCTTGCTGATATTTCTGTTTCTTATCTTCTTGCTTGGTGCTTGGAGCTCAAACAAGCTCCAGCTGAGTGAAGGAACTGGCTGCTGCAGGGGGTCAGCCCCCACGGCCCCTCTGCACTCTGGGTCCGAGGCAGGGAACTCACCCGGACACCTTCCCCATGGCCAGTCCAGTGCTGGGCACCACCCAGTGTGGCACAAGATTCCCCTAGCACCTGGCATTGCTTCATCTCTACTTTCCTCAAAAGTGACCCACAGTCTTCCTCTTGGAGATGAAAAAACCAAAAAATCTTATTCTCAGTCACTACTCTGCCACTTCTCTCCCTTTCCCAGCTCTCTAAACCCCTCCTGCTGCTGACAAGGATTATTTCCCACCTTCATTTTCTTCTGGCACTGTTGAGTTATGTGTGTTTACATTTGCTGCAGTACCATAAAGCAGAGTAAATTTTGCAAACACTCTGCCTGAATCCATATAATAATAAATCAGATCCTCTAAGAAACTACGTGTCACTTGTATAAAATCAGAATGTTTAAAAAAAACCCAACAAATTATAGCAGCTGTTTCCCCCCTCCCACCAGCAACTCCTCAGCTACCTCTGAAAGCTGTTATTGCTCTGACTGACAGGAGGACATCAACAACCCAACACAAGCTGACTGATTGACAAGCCCCTTTCCTTTTAAAACTGATTTTGCTTGGTAAACCATTTAAAATATGTCAAACAGTTCAACAGCTCCCTGTGAAACTACTGCCAACTCCGTTCCCTCTGCAGAAGGTAATTATCTTATTTATAGGGGTTGGGGAACAAATGCTTAATTTCTTTTCCATAATCATTTATTAATTGTTCTCATAATGAAAAAATTACTTTGGTAAAATAAATGAGATCCGGCCCTTGCTCCTATTGCTGCAAGAAAAATTAATTTTGCAGAAGTAGGGCAGCCCAGGGCAGGAGCCAGCTCTCACTTGTCCATGAACTGAATAGAACACTGTAGAAAGCAGTTAGGAAAGAGTACCTTTACAACGGGGGAAAAAAAAGAGAAAAAAGAAAAATATAGTCCCAGATTACCAATATTCAGCACAGTTCACTCTGAGCATTTATTGTGCTATTACTGTTACAGCAACCAGGAGACTTTTATCAGTTTTGTAGAGGGCAGGCATACAAGGTTCCTGTTCTAAAGACACTGCTATTGGATACCTACATGACAACAAAAATGAGTTTCAATAGGAAATGAACAGTATTAAAAAAAGGATAAACAACAACTCGAGTATGACCATAAATTTCCCATGGTCACTTAACTCTGGCAGTAGTGACTCACTCAGATTTTATTGTACTGTTTTACAACCATGAAGGAGAATTCACTCAATTGTGTCGATGCCACCTCTTTTTGCAGTTCTCAAATTATGAAAAGGTACCTTTGACATTTCAGGGGTATGAGTTTTGCCTGAAAAAGCAGAGTTTGATGCTTATGGGAAGGGTAATTTTATGCTTTTACAAAAAAAAAAAAAATTTAAACTACAGCAGGAAATTGCAAGCAACTAATGTAAACTGGACACTTGACAATCACTAGAAAATATTTACACTAATATAACTATAACTGCCCAAAGGAAACAAACAAATGCCAGAAACACAACTTAACTTGATGGAAGGAGAAATAAACACAAGAATAATGGATGGGTTCAGCCTAAAACCTTCGTGCACATATGTGGAGCAGTCCCTTCTCCTCCAGGGCTGCTCCAGCATCCCCACCTCCCTGGTCCTACCCAACAGACTCCACTGCAGATATGCTCTGGGATGTGTGAATGCCTTCATTAAAGCCATTGTAAACCTCAAAGTTTGGCCCCAAGTTGCCCCACGGGAAGTTTAGATCACATAATAATAAAAATTTCTCCACTGAAAGGGTGGTCAGGCATTGAAACAGCTGCCCAGGGAAGCAGCAGAATCGCCATGCCTAGAAGTGTTGAAAAGGTGTGTGGATGGGGCACCTGGGAACATGGTTTAGTGCCGGGTGGACTCGATCTCAGAGGTCTTTCCTAACCATAACAATTCTGTGACTCCATGATTCTAAAGCGTTTTCTCATTTGAGGAGGTGATGATGGAGCCCATCATGGAGAGAGAGGATGGAGAGAGGAGCAGCTCATGGGGACACTGTAGGAGCTTGGCCCCCCTGAACACTATGGAAATTATAAGCATTCTGAAGTTCATAAAATTCTCAATTTGGAGCAACTGCAAACCCAGCGCTGCTTTGTTGTTTCCACATGGCTGCACTGATGGTGCTGGAGAATGACAGAATGGGTCAGGTTGGAAGGGACCTCAGGGAGTCATCTGGTCCAAACCCCTGCCCAAGCAGGGTCATCCCAGAGCACGTGGCACAGGATTATATTTGGATAGTTCTTGAATATCCCCGAATGAGGGAGACTCCACACCCTCTCTGGACAATCTGTTCCAGTGCTTGGTCACTGCACACTGAAGAAGTTCTTCCTCGTGTTCAGGTGGACGCTCCTGTGCATCAGTTTCTGTCCATTGCCTCATTCTATTACTTGGTACCACCAAGTAGAGCCTAGCTCCATCCTCCTGACATTCTCCTTCCAGATACTTACATACATTTATGCTTTTATACATTGAAATCACACATTGTATGGGGCCACAAAGACCCGCAGCTCACACTATCCCTGAATCAACTCGCACAAACCCCGAGGGCTTCATTTGCACTCAAAAAACAAACCTGAACCTGTTTTAATGGGTGTTTAAGCAGAATCACTGTGACAGCCTGAGAAATGGCTTTATTCCTGAAGTGCTGCTGCACCATGGCAGCAGCTCCTGCCCAGAGTTAAGGAGGTGATAAACACTCATGCTGAGTGCGGCACAGACCAGCATTGTCTCTGGTTTTAGCTCTTGTTGACAGTGGATGAAATCCAGATTTGGAGCTGTGCATCCAGAAACTGCAATTTGCATTTGGAGCCTGGCGGATTGCACCCTGCATTTAGGTGAAAACCCTGCTGGTGGAATGTACGGCAGCATGGCAAAGGGGCCACGAGCACCGAGCCACCACTCTGGACTCACCCCACACCCCGGCACAGTCCGGCCAGCCATCCAGACATACCCAAATGCAAGGCCAAGGCTGGCTTTGTTTTGCTTGTGGGAGCTTCATACCACAAACTGCTTAATTTTGCTCCGTGTTTTTGGTCTGCCGACTTGTTCTGGAAGCTTTGCAGAAGCTGTTGTGTCTCAGATACGCCCTTTGCAAAACAGAGGAATTTCCACCTTGTCCAGTGAAAGGCAGAGCCCTTTCAGCAAGTTCCTCGGACATCGTGGCCATGTGCACAGAGCAAGAGCCAGCAGAAGAAATTAATTCAGCACATAAGGAACAAAGGATATCAGGACTGCCAAGAGAAATATTAACTCTTCTCTAATGTAAGCCTGTTTGACATTGGTTTAACCATATTAATTTGCATACAATGCACATCTTGCACAAAACTGGGTGTACTAATGACACAGTGGATAATTTCACAGAGCAAACAATGTGAGAGCACAAAAGCCAGTTTTTCATCA
This sequence comes from Cnemophilus loriae, assembly GCA_013397755.1. Classification (NCBI taxonomy): domain Eukaryota; kingdom Metazoa; phylum Chordata; class Aves; order Passeriformes; family Corvidae; genus Cnemophilus; species Cnemophilus loriae. The sequence continues at coordinate 745,837 of VZTF01002331.1, read as the reverse complement.
TAACACTTCAGGTATTTGAATCCTCACAAAGCAAACAAAACAGGATCTAACAAGCCTAGAGCACCATCACTTCCCAGCTAATCCCAAATAGAAACCTGTGCTGAGCACAGGTAGCAGGTCTGTCATCCATCCCTCCCCACTCTACCGGCTCAAAATTCCTGCAAATACCATGGCCCATTTGAAAACGCCCAGTAGGAAAGATGCTTGACATATTTTCATCTGCATCCTCATTTACAGCAGCCCCAGACTCGCAGTCGTGCCGCACTAATCCCCAGTTCAGCCATCCCCAACCTCTGCCTTTGCCCATTACCCCAACCCTGACCCGCCGAGCAGCAAGATTTAATCCTCCCCTGAAATGCTTCCAAGCACGATTCAAACTGCCAAGAAAAAGTCCACATTCCTCAATTTCTATCACCCTTGGCTATATGCTCTGTTGGCTGAATTATCTTAATAGAAATATGTAAGTACTTGGATGTGAGTGCATGTTTATCCCCACCTCTGGAGAGAAACCTGCCTTGCCCTACAGCCATCACAGCCAGGGAGCCCCTTTTCCTCATGGTGCTCTGGAGATTTGCAGATTAATCTCACCAAACCAGCTCTTTTCAACCCAGCAGCAGAGACCACTCGAAACAGCCTTTCTGCACAAAAACCTGTTTCTAGACATGATCCACCACTTCCATACAGATCACTTGAAGTTTGCTCTGCATTTTTCTAGAAAGGAAGGAAGAATTTTTTCTCTGCCCCACTGGACTTTGGACATACTGAGTATCACAGTACACAACCAGAAAAACCTTTCTGCAGCTCAAGTCCAAATAGGTCCTCACTTTGACCAAATATTGGTAACATTCCTGTGTCTCCCTCTCCTCCTTCAAACTCCTCGGACAAAAATGCTGAAGGGAAAGAGCCCAACTCCTTTTGCCAAGGGATGCACAGAATCCCTCCGTGCTTCCTAACAGATGGTTTCCAAGAAAAAGTCACGTACAAACAACATCTGCAAAACTATTATAAGACTTAGACCTCCACAGCATCCTAAACAACTGTCTGCCATAGAATAAACAAATATTTTTCTTGTTTTATGTCTAGCAGCACATTTTATCCAAGAGATCTACAATGGTGACTTCTGGGAGAGAGGAATAGTGTTGGGGGAGATGGGGAGAGAACTGGGACAATGTCCTGCTGAAAAAAGCAGTAGCTCCCGTGTGGCTCAAATTTGTGCTTTTGGCTCTAAATAAAATGTACCCTTTTAAAGATGAAGAAGACTAGTTATTAATCAAAAAACAAACCCTGATGATCGATACACGGTTTTAAAATACCAGGGAGGCATTGGGGCTGCCTGGTAAAGAAAGACGTCCTTTCCAAATACTGTCTTTAAAATTTCACTCCCTCTAAAATAAAATGACTGTTTTTTAATTCAAACATCCCAACCCTCCATATAAAGATCCCAACTTCACTAACTCGAGGCGCACAGGTCACTGCAGCTGTGGAGTGCTCATCAAAACAGGAATTTCTTCATGCACTGGACAAAAGATTGATACCAAAAGAACTGGCAGCATCTCCATTAAAATGAAATGTTCTCCTTCCCTTTTTTGTGCCACATACAAGCTCCCCCACTCAGTTTCAAATTGGTTTTTAATCTAGTTACTAAATTAAGTGTCTTTTTTATCTTAGAAAAAAGTTTTATTTATTTATTTGTTTATGATTTCTTTTTGAGCCAATGTAAGAGGTCAAATTAATTCCAGATGACATCCAGACTCTTCTCTATTTGAATTTTTTGTCTTTTCTTTTGAAATTCATGGAAAGGAACATGTAAAGATCACAGGAAAATGCGATGATCTTTAAATCCCCAGATTCTCATCTTCTGCTTGCAATAGAAGTACTATCATGGCAGGATCTGTGCAACATAATACCAACTTCTGTCGCACGAGATTTAATTATCTTTATTTTTCAACACGGCTCACAATACTCACTAGTTCTTACCATGCCACGGGCTGAAAATGGTGATAAGAATTGTATCAGTCATGGCCAAAGGCTTTTCCAGTTTAGCGGTTGTGGCCATGAGGTTAAGAACTGGGGACATGGAGAAGCTACGACGCACCAATGGCAATCCCAATGAGCACATATTATATTGAATATAGGCTTAATGCTCACGATTCCTAATTTTAGACCTCTAAGTCAGTCCATGGAAGTGCTGCACACATTTTAACCAAGGCTTGATTTCCTGACAATAACCACAGTTCAAATTAACCAGCACAACTCCTGGAAGATACAATACACTGCATCTTAAAGCCAGTCAAGACTTAATCCATGCTTTAACCTAAATCGTTTGGCAGTACAGGAGCATGGTGGACACTCTCCCTGTCAGGTCTCCTTGACCAGGAAGGTCTTTGCTCCACGACTGACTTTTAGGATTGCACCATGGATTTTAATGCAACAACACTGAAGCTCAGGATCAAATGCTGGAGGCTTGGAAATAAAATAATAATTTTAAAAAAATATTTTCCTACTCTGTTGCTCTGTCTGTGAACAGACTACAAAGGTTTTTCCTTGCTCAGAACTGTTGGCTTCCCAGCTTTCACAAATTCTGGCCTCAGCTGTAGCTACTTCAAAGGCAATAGATATGGCTCAGAGAGAAAACAAAATTGGAAAGAAAAATGATGCTGGGATTCCAGCAAAATACTGGTCACTTAGTGAGAAATCCTTGGGATCTCTGAATTAATTTTAGATTGCTTGAAATTTATCTCCCCGCATCTCTTTGATGCATCCCATTTTCTGCTGCGAATTTCTCCACATGATAGCTCTGTCGCCACAATCCCTGAAAATTAAAGAAAACAAATCAAACTGCCTTTTCACAGTCAGGCAAAGTATAAGCCAAATAACTTGAATTCCAGGCTTTCGTTTTCAGCAAAGAGTTGTCATAAAATTATCACTAGTGCAAACCACGTATCAGTTCCAGGACTCCTTCCAGGGCAAGGACACGGTAGATATTGGGAATATTGAAATGAGAGTCCTGGGGAGGCTTTGGCAGAGCAGCACCTCTCAACCCTGTAGGGCTGCACACAAGGCTCAGCTCCACCTCCCCCGTGCAAATGGGGGTTTAACTTAAAGGGGCCTTGGGTACAGACCTGGTTTTGTGCCAGTCTTACTCCACTCTCTGTTCAGGAAATTTGAACTGAGTTTCCTTCCCAATTCTTTCTCAATTTGTTTTTTCATCTCTTAGGAGCAACAACTGCAACAGCACACCACAGTCAATACAGGAGCTTCGGATCCCTCTTTTTGTAAAGCATTTGTATGAACAGGCAGGTAGAAGTACGCATTTTGGATACTTTGCAATTTTTTCTCTTCACTCCGATGAAGTTTGAAACTAATTACATCCGTGCCCATGTCTTAAACCAGGGACTTAACCAAGGAGCTGAGCTGGTACCTTCCAAGTCTTTCATATGTTTAAAAGCCCCAAGCTAATAAAGTCAACAGGAGAAGATTGAAGATGAGTCTTCAGATCACACAGTCATGTATTTGCTGTCTCCTCAAGGGATGAGTCTCAGCAACCTCAGATGCTCCCTCCTGGGTTGTACAAAGGACAGCCAAACCCTTTCCCGTGGGCCTTGGGTGTTCTGGTTCCACCCAGCTGGGTGGGAGAACAGATGATGCCTCGGGGCATGGTCCAGGAAAGGGAAGGGAGCAATATTGGGAGCTATCACAAACACAGTTTGAGGATGTAGCTCTTGAAGTTTGCCAGATTCCTCTACAATTGCATGCAGCAGGTAAAGCTAATGGAGTCAAATAACTGCAAAGATTAATTTCCTGCTCTGTGGTGGAGACGGTGCTGACTGGCCAGGTTTAGGGAAACAATGAGCATGTCAGCTAGATCATAAATTGGTTTAAATGCTAGAAAAATTATCTGTTGGCTGGCAGGGCTTAATGCACAACAAGCTGTCTGGTGTGGACACAAATTAATAACACCCCAAAATGGACAGCCCAAAGCCTTGCAGAATGTCTGCACACACGCAGGCATAACGAAAAATTGAGATTTCATCAAACTGGATGAATAGCCTGGAGCACAAGGCATCATTCTTGAGTATTTCCCTGCTGAGCATTTTAAATAGGTAAATGGTATTTTCATTGCTGTTATGATGAAAGCCATTAACTTCAGCTTGCAGTTCCTAAAGAGGAGATTGATGGCAGGGAATCAAGGAGCACATGAGTTCAAATGAGACAAGATTAGGTGCCAAAGCCTGAATTGCAGTATCCTTCTTGACTTACATTTTATGATGGTTAAACCAGCAATAACCAATCAATTCTTTGTTTGACTTGGAGAATTACCATTCCAATTCCTTTCTCGTGTTGGGACAGCTCTCTCTTCCAGTGCTATACAGTCACAGCTACAAGCCCTGCCTCAAAGTTACTCCAGAACATTCCCCAAGACCATATCACTGCATTATTCCTTGGATCATGGCATTTTTAATCTGCCTTTGAACATACTATAGGAATGCAGAGAGTAAATTAGTGCTTAATCACTGCTACTTATAGAACTTGCTTTATTCTTAGCCACTCATATTTGACCACAGGAGAAAGCATTAACTGTGCCAAATGAACATTTTACTTAAAAAAAATAAAGATACTTATAAATAACTTAACAGACTCAATTTTCAAAGGTTAAATTTAGCATTTAATATCAAATTCTTGGAATTTCCACTGAGCTTTTCATGGGAAGAGATCAAAGAACATTTATACAATATTGTTATTCATATTTTACATATAGGAAATGCAACTCCTAAACATGTGAGATGTTTACCCAATATTAGCAGTTATGGCCAGGAATAATGTCTAGTTTTTTGATTTTCACTTCAAAAGACAACTCTCATCTTGGGGACCAGCTGGAATGCTTGCACTGCTCTGTTCACCCATCTACATGTTCTATTGCTGGGTAACTTTAATGATCGCTTATTTAACTAATCTATTCCCTACCAACTAAATTCTAGACACAAAAACCCTTGAAAGTAAGCAAATACTCATTTACAGTCAGTCTTCTGCAACTACCTTTACTTTTCACACTCTGATCCGATTGCTGAAAACGAAGGACAATGATTTATGAAAAAAAACCAAAACCACACACAGTTTTTATTTTTCAGTCCTGTATGTGAAATAACTCTGTATCATTCTGCGGATTTGTCAGTGTCATGACACTGCTTCTGACCTTCAAAGCGTCCACAAAAGGCCAACATTGTTTTAGGTGGCACTTCTGTCATAGGAAACTGAGACCACAACCATTGCCTTGTCCAAAGCACGGAGGCCCAGCTACCAGACAGAAAGTAGAGGTGTTTCCCAGTAAATTTTTTAACTTAAAAATTAAATAGCCAAGAATTCAACACCAGCATTTACATTTTCCAATCAAAAACAGTATTAAAGTTGAAAGTGTTCTCAATTCTGTGTAAAATGTTTCCCCTCTTTTCTTTTAAAATAAAAAGTGTCAGAGGCAGACAACATATTTATGAAGACATCCTGCTCTTCACTAGGTGCATGTGCAAGATCTCAGCAAATATCAACAATATTCCAGGAGAGAGATGAGCCACAAGTGACCATGGTTCAACATCCTACCAGCAGAGATCCAGCCAAGTCTTTGTGCTGGATGATTCAGATTTGACTTAGATTCGCTAGAGGAGGAAAGACCAGGGAAGATGTGATGCACATCATATTTACCCATCACCATGGGTCTCCAGCAAATCTAAGATACTTTACTTTTACTTTCCCAGATCCATCAAACACCCCTAGAAAAAGCAGTCTCCAGAGAGAAAACGGAATTTTCTCTCCCATCTTACAGTACTGATTCTGAAGGAAATGAATCCATTTTGACCAAAAAATCCAAGCAGCACATGGGCTGTTTAGAGCATTTTCATAAGATGACCACATTGAATTGATTTCTGGCATTAAGGCCCCAAAAGCTTGAGCTGCAACATGCTTCCACATTCCTTCCTCCCTAGTAACGAAGATGGACAGTGACAAACATCCATTCTGCATGAGGTACACATTAAAAAAAAAGAATTTATCTGGACTTAATCGAAATTTGTCTCCATACCAACACGAAGCGATGCCTTGAGAACAGGGCTCTTTACTAAGAACATTTTTCATTTTACCTTCAACTGATTATGGTTTCCTTGCTTTTCAAACACTAGCTTCAAGCCATATGTGTCTCCACATCAGTTTATCTGCTGCTTTCAACTTCTGTCAGCCCCTGTTTTTACTCCAACAGGAAAGAATACAGAATGTTCTAGTTAAAGTCTATTTTTGAATATAATAAAGCTATGCAAGCCCATTTCCATTTTCTGGTGTCTCCAACAAACAGACTACCCAAGTTCATTAGGACGACAGTTTCTTGGCAATCAAGTCATTTTTCATTGTGTCTATAAGAACTTATTTCATTAATCCTTTGGCTCACTCACAAAACCCCATGCTCAGCACCAAACAAAAGGACACGCATTCCGTCATCAAGTCCACACCTTAGGCATTTTTTTCCTCAATTGTTGCTGGTGGGATGGTGGGGTGAAGGAAGAAGTCAAGCAAGGGAAGACCTAAAAGTCAACCTAAGCAGGTCTTCAGCCTCTCCTTCCTCTGTGCTCCGCCTCATCAATAACCTAATGAGGGTTGGGGTTTTGTTTATTGGGTTTGGAGTTTTTATGGGGTATTTTTTTGGCTCGTTTTTCCAGTGGGCTTGAGGAGTTTTTTTTGGGGGGGAGGGCAAGGGAGTAACACATATGCTTTTAAATTCACTCTGTTCTTTAACCATCCCTCTCAGAATCTATTTCAGAACACAAAGCTGTAATCTGTTACTAAAAGATAAGGGAACATTTCTGGAGCCCTCTCAAACAGTTTTTTCCGTGATCTGCACTCCATAATTGCAGAACTGCACGTTTCCATGCTATCAGCAGCCCTGCCTCTGCTACAGGTTTATTTGGTGTAGTTTGGGAAGGGCTCAGCTCAAGGGCCCCCACGAGCCAGGCTCAGGACACGGCACCCACCATGGCAGCGTGGATGGGCTCCTCGGCAGCTCCTTCTGCTGAGCCAGGGGCAAAACATGGCACAGCCTGGGGCTGAAGCTTGGAGGCATGAGACTAATGCAAATGACAACTGCTTAATATTAAATAGTGATAAATATGCTCATATTAACTGCTGTAAGAGACATTAACGTGGACATGTGCTCACCATTCAACTGAGCCTTACAAAAGGGAGCACTCCCTCTGCTAATGTCCACGCTGGGCAGGAGCTGGAGCACTGGCTCCTGGCTGGGCACTGAGAAGGCTCTGAGGCTCACACCAACTCAGACATCCTCATTCGGGGATTTTCCACTCAACTGGATTTTGTAAACAGTGTCTCTCTGCTATTCTGGAGGTTTTATACCTAACTTAAAACTTGCAAATCAGATAAACATTCATCCTCGGGGAACACACGCTGTCCTTGTCTTTCTATCCAGGACAGCAGCACAGCTATCCTTCCCTGCCAAACTCACCAGTCCAGTCCACCCAGCTCATCTTGCTGGAGACCTGCAGGGTGGAGTCACCTCTTTATTATTGCTTTAAGATAATTAATTCATTTCCAGCCACAAAGAGCACAAAATTCAATAAAAGCATTTAACTTCTGGTTTCTTTTGGTACCCCTCAAGCCCTGAGGACCAACCTGAAGAGCTGGGCTGGGCTGCAGACTGGCCAGCTCCAAAGCTGTTTTGCTCTGGGCTGCTGGCTCAGCCTTTTTACTCCTCACCACCAAGTACTAAACCAGAAGGATGTGTTACCTTTGGAAGCAAATTTAAGCAGAACATCCAGCTTTAGCTTCACAGGATTGAAGAAAGTTCTCAACCTAACCTCCAGGGTACAAAGTCTTCTCATATATGTGGGAACTCCTCCTTTCAGCAGAAAGGACAGAAATAGTGGATAAACCACTGAAAACTGATCTTGCTTTTGCCTCAGTGCCCATTCCCGTCAAACAGGGAGTGCTGCACACAGGAAAACCTGGTCTTAATGTCAACCATCAACACCACTCTGACACACAAAGCCAGGAATGAACTAATCCAACACAGAAGGACAGCAACAAAACAAGGTCCTGCTACATGTTTGCTCAAGAGAACATTAGCCAGGAGGGACTTCAAAGCAAAACCCTCCTTGCACAACACTGGCAGAGCCCAACCAACATTGTGATGACTCAGAAAATCCTGAGTAACACCATCCCAGCACTCTGAGGCTGCCCAGGCTGAGAGCAGGGAGGCTGGAAAGTCCTGCCTGGGACAAGGCTGGCAGCACCTTGGGGTGACAAGGAAAACCAAAAAGAGGATTTTGTGCACATCCTCATGATGAACAGGAAGAAGAGAAGCTCAGTCTTTTTTTTTCCCCGTCTGCTGGTACAAATTCATCTCTAATTTATATTTTCATAAGCCACAGGATCTCTAGGAAAAAAACTATTCTTAAGCAGATTGTGTAGTATAAATACATTGCCTGCTGCTGCTTCCTGCTAGAACACGTATCAGCACAGAACCAGGCACCACAAATCTCTTAAGATTTCTTGGAAGAAACCCTTTATATTCACAAGAATCATGTCACATTGAGCAAAATAGACCCATAGAGCTGGCCTTTACAAAGGATATCTGCTAAGGCACACATGTCCTGTCCTTTCCCGAATCACCAGGCACAGGCAATGAACCCTTTTCAGATGAGGCCTGAGCACATCAGTTTTAGTCCCACAGCCATGAGGCAACAGAAAGGGGATTAAATTTTCTTCCCTCAAGCTGGGAGGGAAACATCCCTTTCAAAATGTTATTGAAATAATAAAACATTTCAATAACCATACAGCTGTGGAGCAGCAGTGCTACAAGTACACACCACGTTAAAGACACTGCTAGAATTTTACGAGTCTGCTAAAAAACAGAACCCAAAACCCTCTGCAATTCCAAAACATGCAGAGACGCACGCAAAGCCCCCCCAGCAACAGCTGGCTTTAAAAAAAGGGAAAATCACAGTGGTGGAAAACCTCCAGTCAATACCACCAGCACAGCCACACACCCCTCTGCACTGACGTGCAACTGATGTGTGGCAACAGCCCCAGTGAACAGAGATGTCCACAGCCACCTCCAGTGTCAGAAGGAGGCACAAAATGACAAAATCTCTCAGCTCTGCACTCAGAAGGATGGCTCTTTTCTGGGTTTTTTTTGGGTAGGTCTATCCTAAGAGCAACAGCCACAGACAGCTCTGACCATTGGGACACCTAGTGCTACAGGAACCCAGAATCAAAACTCAGTCTTCACCCCCAAAGTCCTACAGCTCCTTATTTCACAGGTCCATGCAAAAAGAGAGGGAAACAGCCCTTCCTCTTCTATTTTCAAAGACATGCAAACCCAAATTCTCATTAGAACCAAGCGAGAGCAGATTCTTGTGCAGGAAACTGCCAGTGCCTTGGGACCCCTGTCATGGGGAGGAGCTTTTCCAGCAGCTCCACTACGATTTCTGATGCAGTTATTGCCACGGGTCCTGACTTCTTATGCGACTCCCCGGTGGAGCACGGCCAGGGAGTCAGGAGCTGAACATGCCACTGCATCCATCTCCCAGCTCGAAGATTTTAAACAAAAGACAAAGGGTGGTCTCATCCTCGGGATTAACTGCAGCAGGGAGGTCCCTCTTCCAAACAGGGCAGACGACGTTAAATCGATTGCCGTGATTTCTCACATCGTTACAGCCAAGTACTTGCAAAATCAGAGCTCAGTCACTCTGGGGTGGAGCAGAAAGGCAACCAGGGCCAAGCACTTCGTTTTTGCACAGTCGCCATGCAGAGAAATCCCTCCCCAGACACAGGGCCATTCGGCAGCCAAACTGCCTGGCACTTCGTCCTGTTAGGGAGGGGGAGAAACTGAGCAGAATGGACAAGAGGGTCAAGACCAGGAGCTAATTAAGTTGTTTTCATTGCTTCCAGCCTCAATTTAAGAATTCTGCTTCTTGCAAGTTGAGTGGAGATGCCCCAGTAGAAAAGTATGAGGTCTGGGGGCAGGCAGGGGAACTGCTGGTACCTCCTGAGCAAGGACACCCACCCTCTGTTTGATCTGGAAAGCCTCTGGCTTTGCAGTTGCCAAATGTATTTCAGAAAAGGAAGGGGAGCCTGTGTCTCCAGTTGCATTACAATTATGTTCTTCAGTGCTGGTTTCATAGAAAAAAGCCTGATACCTCCCCCACGGTCTCCTGTACGGATCCAGCACAGCTGAGGTGCAGGCAGGAGTGCTGCAGAGACCTGGCATGCTGGGGAGGAAATGAAAGAAAACCAGAAAAAACAGATTGTGCTTTTATTTAAGTGAAACGAAAAAAGAAAAAAAAAAAAAACAGAAAGGAGAAAAAGTTATGCATACAAACACACCACACACGTGCACCTCTTTTGTTACAAGAAGTTATGTGCTTTACTCCAGGCAGAGTTTGTGGCCAGAGCAATTTAATCCGCAGGACAAAGACATCCATATCACCATTTAAAATAGGATTTTCAACCTATTAGACACACAGAAATTACTGTGAAGGCACAGCACTGCCTAGATGAAGAGCAGAAACTCATCACATACTAAAATCCTCACGGGTTTGGGCAGTGCAGATCTGTTGCACAAGCACTTGCACACAGAAGTGGCGCCTGCTCCCCTGCGTACATAGAGCTTTACACATCACACCTGGAAAAATAATGTCAAGACTAAGCAGATATGCCAGTCTCTGCCTTTTGCTGTGCTCATCCATGCCACAACACCCCCTGAGAAGTAAACGAGCCCCAGCATTGCCTTTAGGTAGAACAAGAAAGCACAGACCAGTGTGAGACCTGGAGGTAGAAATGATGCTCAGGACAGCAGCACGCTTTAGGACTCGGAGTCCAAACTCCAGGAAAACTCCAGAGATAAAACAGAACCACAGCTAATTCATTTCCTGGCACAATTCTGAGGGAAAATAATAGCATTTCCTTTCCAGTTTTATTGAAAAGTAAGTTCAAATTCAATAGTAACAAATAAACTAAAAACATTCATGGCTCTGGAACAACCTGCTGCCCCTCTGCCTTTACTAACCTTGAAGCTGTTTGTCTGCTTTGCAAGTGATATGTATTTATAAAAACAAAAAGAAGAAACACAATGAAACCGTGATTTATGGTCCCATAAAGGTTCCAGTAAAAAAAAAAAAAATCTATAAAACCTTTGCAGAAACATTTAAAAAAAAAAAAAAGAAAAAAGAAGACAACCGAAGCAGGAAAAGTTTTCTAATGTCCCATTTTCCTCTTAGCTGAGCAAACATTTCTACTGAAAGAATTTACTGAAACATTAGATGTCCTCTTGGCAACCCAAAAGTCCATATTTTTCAAGGGTCTGTGTGTGTCTCCCCCATTCAGCAGTCAGGTGCTGGAAACCTCAACAAATGACTTTGTGAATTGAAATGCCTGGGACAGCAGTTGCTTTCAGTTCTTGTAGCTCATGTGAAGCAGAGAACAGAATCCCAAAACAGTTTCCACTAAATTTGTGGCAGACTGCCTCATCTGGACAAAAAAATAGCTAATATCTCCACAATCCAGACCTCTTTGGTGCAGACTATATTCTATATCATACAAAATAAACTTAAAGTGTCTCTCTGAAGCTGCAGAAAGACTCCTCGTTTAGTTTCAACTTATCAGAACACCAGCACACTCCCCAGATTTCAGTATCTGCAGCATTTCGGAGAAAACTTAAAACACTTGAAAAATTTTGAGATGAATGTTAGAAAATGAGGTACCTTATTTGATATCCCATTTACGAGCCAATTTATCTTTCCTGAAATTCTTTCAGGTTCCTGTTCTTTCTTCATTATTAAAAACCCAGTAATGATTCACAGTTTATGTGAAATTGTTTCAGTTGCTTTTCTTAGCAATCCATTAAACAAAATTAAATGCAATTTTAGAATTAATTCTTTTTAAAGTCAACATAATTTTCTTTTTCATCCCAATCTTCTCCCATTTTGCATGTCAATCATCTATGTATAATTCCTTTCAGATGGAATATTAAAAGTTCATCTATTTTAGTGTAATGAGTTTGAGCAAACAGAGCACAGTTGTTTTCTATTAGCCAACATAATATATATTAGAGGGATGGAGTTCACCCCCCTGCACACACGTACGAATGACTGGATTAAAAGAGGTGCCACTTTTACACTGCGCAGGGCAGTGAACAGGCAGAGCCACAGGCTCTTGTCACCCAAGGCTTCCTCCACTTTTAAGGTTTTGACAAAAAGTTTCAAAGAATTTTGAGCCTGGACCAATATCAAGCACCTGTGTGCATATTACCCACAGCCCTAACTAAAAAAAAATCCCAAACAAACCCCTAACAAAATCTGCCCTCTTAAAAAACCCGCCAACCACCCAGCAACACACACAAGCTGCCATTTTTTAAGTCTTGGTTTGGCTCTTGGGCCATGCCCCAGGAGTATTTCATTGCCTGTGAGATTGGTCGACTCTGCACCTCTCATGAACTTTTCCAGAAGGCTTGGGGAAGCCATCAGTGGAAGACAAGCTCACAGTCTCTAAAATACCAAAATAGCTCACTCATTTTATTAGTGGCATGGAATAACTTTAAGGTGTATTTTTTTTTGTTTTTTTCCTTTTAAACTTTTTTATTCATCACTGGCTGCCTTCAGGTGAAGGTATTTCTAGTTTGTTCCACTTCAGAAGATATTATTCCTGCTTTCCTACATTAACCTTCATGCCAGCAGCTTTGAAAATATAAAAAACAGACCCTGTGTGTATATATAGCATCCGGGGAGAAACATCTTGGACAAAGTCACTGAAATAACAATAACAAGTCTCCCTTTTTATAGTCTTTGAAGATGTTTAGGCACTAAAAACAATCCAGCTGCCAAGAAGCAAAATAATTCTTATCTGGAAGAGATGATGCTTTGCCCAGGAAACCACTCTTGTGGTATCCAAGTCATTTTGCAGAACCTTGCAGAGAAAAAGAGTAAAGCAGAAAAAAAAAACAACCCGGAAAACTTTATTTTTAAGCTTCAAAAGGAGCTTGTCACAAGAAAAATTCACATTCTACTGATGCTGCAGGTTTCTCCACTGCAATGACCGTCTTTTATTCCCACAGCAGCCTCTGCAGCAGATGGATGGAACAGCCCTTCCCACAGGGGCAGGAGATGCAGCCCTGGGACAGGATACCCTCTGACCTGAGCACCCTGGCTTCAGGAACCTTCAGAACAACCCCATGTCTCTGCCACCCCGCTGCTCTGCCCCTGCAGACAGAAAAAGCCTTTAAGGCAGAGACATCACCTTGCAGGAGTGAAGGCAAGGAGCACAGCCACTGGTTGGGATGGAATCCTGCACTGCTGCCTTGGCCAGTGGCTTCCAAAGCAAATTCTGTGCTTTTTATTGGAACATTCCAGTGGGGAAGGAGGCTGCTGCAAGCTGGGGCTGGCTCCCTGCCAGCCACATCAACTGTAATCAGATTATACAGTAGTGGCTTCAGAAAGCAGAAGCATGTTTATTATCAAGCCACTAACCAGACTGACATTAATTTGGTCAAAGCTAAGCTAAAACAGTCTCTCGGAATAATTTTCCGATTCAGATCACATTTACTTAGTTGATGTAAGTATTTTTTGCAAATTATAATTAGGGAGTGATAGTGGTTACAGGCTATTACTTCATTTGTGATTGTAAAAGTCAGTGCCTTTCTGAAAAAAAAAAATCCACTTAATTAAATTCTACTAATTAAAAAAAAATTAAATCAGAGGGCATATTGTCCCTCAGTGGGGTACACAGCATGCAGAGTGCCAGTTTAAATACAGGCTTGACATCTACCTCCAAAACAGAGTAGTTTTGGGGTTTTTTGGCAAGACTTAACATGTCCAGCTCTTACTCATATGTAGAACCTGAACAAGATGTTTTTGCCTCCCATCTCCTTCAGATCCACCTATTGAGGAAAAGGTGGATTAGGCTTCTAAGATGCCTAATGACCACTAAAATAAATTTTAAAAAAGATCTAAGTGTAGTGATGAAAAAATAGCATGCCAGATCACTATTGATGGAAGAGTATCAGCCTAATCCCAAATAATATCTTTTTGTTTGGCTGCAGATGTAGCACCTACAGCAATCTGTGCCAGGCAGACACACAGGGTAACTCAGATCCTGCAAACCCACAGGGATGAGGAGCTCGGCACGGGCCAGGCCACTCAGCTCCTTCACTAGAAGGAGGAAAAACACATCCTGAGTCTCCTCCAGAGCAGTCCTTACACAAATCCTGCCTTTGGACACAAGCCTGGAGGTTCACTTCCCTCCTGACTTCAGGATGGATATGAAAAGTTAGTGGAAGGGATGGAAGAAGCCAAAGTTAAAATAGGAGGAGTCCAAACCCTTCACTAGGATCCTTCCAAGTGATCACAACCTGCCCCCATTCAGCCCTGCTCTTCTCCAGCCTTCAGCAAGCCATGCCACAGGGCTCAGTTCCATTTTCCTGCCGTAGTAATTTGATTTTCTTACTTTCTAATAAGTTTTTTAGTGGCTATCTTGAGCAGAATAATGAATGTGCAAGCGAGACATGGGATGATGCATCTTCTGCAAGTGGCAGATGGGAAAACTCACATGTGTGGTTGGGAAGAGCTGTGCTAAATTCTGGCCAGAGGAATTTCCTTCAGCTCGTTTAAAGAGTCCCCTGCAACCTCAGCTGGACACTGTTTAGGCATTTATTTTCTATTCTAAGTCAACACAGACTTAAATAGCCCCAAGTTGCATTTCAGTAGCAACCCAATGACTTCCATGCTGCTCACTCACAGCCTGCACAGTGTGTTAGGGTGGAGAGCAGTGCTGCAGGGAGCACATCAGTGGCTGACCCCACAGACCCCCCTTCTCAAGTTCCTACATCGACTGAGGTTTAAAACCAGCACACGTTGAACTAGAACACCTACAACTCACATTAGACCCACTCTTTTCTGTCGCACCCCTGTATTTTCTAAGCAGTTTTTCACAAAAAAAACCCCTGAGCCAGATGCACACAGCTGGCATTTGCCCAGCCTGGAATCAGGGTTTCCCACTCAAAGATTCTGCTTTTAAGATCTGGCATGTAAACTAAGTGGCTGGTGCTTGCAGGGAGATGTGAATATAATGCTTTGGTCCACCTTCTACAAGAATTTCTGTGTTTAATTTCAGAGCATTAACCTGTACATCAGAGAGACTGCACGTTCTTTAGGGTACTGCATAGGAAGGAGCTGTTTGGGTAGGGATTTATCCATTTAGGATATAGTTACACGAATCCACACTGTTATAAGGCTATCAATGTCCAGCTCCTGCAGGCATTGTAATTCAAAATTTAATAGAAGTTGAAAGCAAACCACATAGTCCACAGGGCTTATTATTAACACAGCTCTGATGGCATCTCTGAATAGAAAATGCAATACAAAATTGCAATGGAAAACTACAAAAGCCACAAAACCAAAGTTTATTAGCATGCATCAGGTGTCAAATAAGGAAAAATCTGAGCTGGAGTTATAAGGAGAATGGAAGTCCCAGAGCCAGTGAGGGAGGAGGGCTGCTCCCAGCACTCTGAAGTTTACACATGAATTTAAGTTCAGATTGGTCCATATAAAAAACAAAACAAAACCAAAAATTAACCAACTAACCAACCAAAGAAAACCAAAAAACCCACCAAAGGCCATGAGTAAATCACCTGCTAGGGACCAGACTTGTCTCCAGAACAATTCCTCAGGAGCATCAGTCACAGGCCATGGCTGGAGCAGCCAACCAAGATCATTTGGTCCATTCTAGAAGAGCAGTGTTCTAAAAGTATTCTAGAGAACACTTTTAGATGGACACTTTTTTCTGGGCCCGTTAAGATGGTAACTGAAGTGAAATAAATCTTTACTGACAAGAGTTTATTACAAGCTTTGAAACACCCACTGGATTTCTCAAGCTGCAGAACGAAAGCCCTTGGAAAACAGGAAAGCAAAGTCTTCCTGCTTATCTTGGTTTAGAGAAAGTCACACTGATTTCCTGCAAATTATTCCAGCAGATTGAAAAATAGATAATAATATAGCTAACAACAAAATGGAAACTAAAGCAAACACTCAGGTTCAGACAACTCCATCTGCAAGGTCTACAGTAAAAATCCCAAGTTTCTTATGGAAAATGGGAATGATACCCCAGAGAATTGGGTGGTCAGGTGCTGGGCTTGCCTGCCATGCCCTGGTTGCTGCATGTGACATCTGGTGAGGAAATACCAGGGATCATAATTTAGTTTTAATTCTGACCGATGTGACAGCAAGGGCTCAACTCTGCTGCAAACGAGAGTAAAGGTCCCCGGTGGAGTTTGATGCCGGGAAACTTCAAACTGCAAAGATCCTTTTCTGAGGGAAAAGTGAATAATATGGTACTGCAAAGGGGGCTGGGTGGGGGGGAAGAATAACAAATCAGGAGGGAAAAATGTACTGAAGTATTTACACAGCTGGTTTTTCAAGACAGTGCTCTTAAGATGGGCTGTTTTTCAGCCACGTAGCTAAAAAAGTAGTCTTAATCCATAAGCAGCATTTCCACTGCTGTGACAGAAATCAGCTCAGCAAAACCTGTGCATGGGCCATATGTGACTTTGCTAGCCCTGTTTCAAACCCAGGTGTCCCGAGGAAAACATGACACTATCATCAACCTAATGTTTGCAGGTATTTTCTGGAAATAACACGTCTACAGGTTGCTTCAAATTATTTTTGCACATCCTCCTCAAGAAACCAACCAAATTAAAAAAAAAAAAAATTATTCCTTAAAAAAAACCCCATCAGTATGATTTGGTAACTGTGCAGGTATTAAAATAAAATAATTCAGAATTACTGAGTTATTTGAATGCGAGTTAACACTGAAAATGAAAAGAGCTGAAGAACTAAACTCACATCTGACTTTGCTTTTGTTCTCTACAAATTAACATCAGCACAATCACTGCCTGAGGGGCATGGAAACACCACAGCATCTTCACCAGTGCCTGGACACAGCACGCACACACAGACACTAAGAGAGCCCTTTGGATCCACAACTGCTTTCTCACATTTGCCTTTTAAATTGTTATCAGGAAGCAATAAAACTAAGCCAATTAAGTTCCAGAGAAAAGTCTGGCCTGGTGTTGCCTTCTGAAGGTGGCTTTCAGCTGAACCTTGTATTCTTACTTTTATTCCTTACCCAGTGGGATCCAGGGAGGAGCAGGACACTGGGGGTTCAGCCTTGGCCAAGGGACCAGAAGAGGCTTAGCCTCGACAAACCAAGACAGATGGGACAGATTGCCATCTACAAACACAGCAGAAGGGAGGGTCGCCCTGTTCTGTTTCCAAAAAGTTGTTTAAACTATAGAGCAGTGTTGGCATGAGAATATTAAACTGACCAGGAATAAGATGATGTTAAAAATTAGGAGTCTTGCAAGCAATAGAAGATCTGGAGTAGTTTTTGGACAGATGAGTCCAGAAAAAAAAAAAAAAAGGGGTTTTAAAACAGAGCTTTACTGATTTAAACCAAGGATTAAACAAATGTGATTGCTTGCTGGGAAGTGTTCTCAGGACTTCAATCACCCCTGTGCAGTTTCCACCTTCCTAGAGCATCTCTGAATGACACAGAGGAAGCTGAATCACCAAGTTCCCTACAGGGAATCTCTTGGGATAAATTTGACAATGCACAGTCACCAGCTCTGAGCTGTACCAGAGCCCCGACTCCCATGGTAATTACCCTTCACATGTGTTCCTGTTTCAGCACAGGAACTGGCTGGCTGCTCAGCCACAGCTTTTGCTGGATATCTTATTTAAGTGTTAGCTGACATCAGCTATTGGAGTGGGCTCCAAACCTGCTCCCATCAGACCACTGAAGGCAACCAGAATACATCAACACACAGCTACTGCAGCAGGAGGATGCTGACAGCACATCCACACAGCCCACGTGGAGCAGGAGCTCTGTGGGACAGACACCACCCAAAGTGTATTTCCCACTACGGAGAGATCTCTCTATAGGAGCCTCTTGTTCTCTCCCTTACAGATCAAGCCAAAAAGGCTTTTTGTACCTAAGGCCCTTTCCATTCGGTGCACGTGCCCATGAAGAGTTTCTTAAAGGTCAGTGCTCTTTGTGCACTGCAGTTTAATGTCAGAGATGCCTGCCAAACAGAGGATTTGCCTCCATTGGAAAGATGTGCTTACAGCAACACACGGCTGATTTTTCCAAGAGATTACAATTGCACGTCTCGAAAACAAACCACAAAGGGAAGAAAATGAGGTGTAATACAGAAGGATTACTCAGGCATCCCATGTTCTAGGTCTCATCACTAAATTGATTTGTCATTTTATAAAATATTGTCTTGTAAACAAACTTGCTAAAGATAAAACCAGCAATCTGTTCCAATTTCTTTATGGCATTTCATTACTTCACTGGTTTGGGGTAAGAGTATGCAAAATACTCTAATTCTAAAAGCAACTTTTCTTTTCTTTCCCCAGGCCTCTTAGCATACTTTCAGGCTTGAATCCCAAACACAATATAAATCACTTGAAAAAAGTCAGAGACATTTTAAAATAACATGAAACAGTAATGTATTTGTTTTTTTAAGCACGTGTTATCATTTGGAGCTGAAGTACATGACAGTAGCGATTTAAACAAAGTAAAAGGAACAGATATTTTTATTTTATGCATGTCCACTAACTCATTAGTATAAGATGAATAGATTTTTAACGTATGGTGTAATGGGATCGTTTGTTAGTTTTTTGAACCCTGTTGAAAAGTTTATCGAAGCAGCTATGGAAAGTTCAAGTTCTTGTAAATGGAAGGAACGGTACTCTAAAGTTTAAGATAATGTATCAGTGCTTTAATAAGCCTTCCCCTGAAAATGCTGATTAGAGCAGGCGATTATTTCTTTCACAGTTTAAAACTTTTACATTGCTACATAGATGTTGATACAGTGCCAAGAGCACGATAGAATGTAATTTTTGCTTTATCCATTTCAAAATAGTGATTTTAGCTTCCACAGACTAAACACAGAAAGTTTTCAACAGATTTCTAAATTGTCCTAATTTCAGGTTAAAATCAGTACACTACCTAGGAGACAAAGAAAACTCTGGCTTTAAGTTTGGGTTACCGTTGCCTGTATTTTCTTGTCATACAGAAGGGAAAAGTCACCAAGATCACCCTCTCAGAGCCACAGGCCTCACTCCAGCAAACACTTTATTAAGCCAGCAAGGGCAGATGTATACTGGGAGAATGGGACTTTACTGAAAAAAATGCAGAACTGGATTTATCTCAAGTTGAAAGGTTTTGGTGTGGAAAGACAGCATTTGTAGGCAAGGATTACTGATTGAGTAACTTCATGATCTTGGAAGGACCATTAGAGTTAAGAACAGAATGAAATATTTGTCCTCTGGACACACACAATTTTAAACACACTAAATACACAGCTGAAAGTAAAGAACTGTCCTCAGACAGAGTTCAGTGGTACAAGCCAACTCCTACAGAAGGCAGCTGTATCATTATACAGACTTCGATTCTGCCCCAAGCTTTGGGCAGAGGACAAGAACTTTTGGATATTCTTTTGTTGTTTCCACAATGTTAAACAAGCATCAGGGATTTTGTTGCTTCTAAAAGAGAGAAAGCCTATTTTAACCGAACCTCAGTAACATCTTCGTGAGCTGCTCAGCTGAGGGCTGGAGGGAGGAAGAGCTGCTGGTCCAGCCACCACCACATCCACCCACAACCCCTCTCTACAACACACATGGCCAAAAAAACTGAGGAGATGGGCTTGGTCATCTTGTAGAAGTCAGAGCTCTGCTGATTTACACCAGCACAGGATCTGGACTAATCATCACAACCTGCCCATGCTTATTTTTACATCATGCAAAATGAAGATGAAAGGATGGAAAACAAAATCTCCTAAGGACAAAATGCAGCTGGAAGAACATGCATGATACCCATGCTAATGCATGGAAACATCTGGACAAGATGGGAAGGAGCCCGGAGTTTTCTCCCTCCACATTAGTGGTAACACATTGAAACCTGACAATGGCTCTGTCCTGTGGAAATACCACGGCTCTCGTCATCCAGGCAGTCAGGCTTGAAATCCTGACATCAGCATCGGGGAGGGGGGAAAAAGGACTCCACTCTTTCTGCTTTCCATTGAAATAAAACAGTTTGCAACAAAAGGCAAGCGCATGCATGTGTTCCCCTCAGTGTGTTTCCAATCACAGCAGTGTGCTTAAGTAGTCAGGCTGCATCCAAGCCTTAAAGCTCAACAGTGCAGAGAGGGCAGATGACATCCTGATGGCAAACGCGGCTGTGCAAATCATCTCCAAATGACAGTGTCATACACGGAGAGCTGCTTAATTTGGAATGTGCCAAACGGTGCTTTTCCTCATCTGGCATCATCTATACATCAGCCAGCAATTCCTTCAGGGATTGTAATTCTTGCCATAGACAAATGCACAACAGATGTTAAGAAAATAATAAAAAAAGTCTCCATCGAGGTAGCACAGCAGCCACTCCTGAAGTCAGCAGCAAACTTGCAAACAGCCACAAGACCCTCTCAGGCATCTGGCTCCCAACCTTCAGCATTGCCTGGAAGCCACTGGGCAAAAGGGTGAGGAGGGACAAGGAAACGACCGAAAATTCAGACCCTGTACACCTCAAAGCTCCTGTTTCTGATTCAGGGTTTCCAGAATGACATATTTTAGAAGTGTACAAATGCTAGTCAATTTTTTTGTCCATTTTTTCCCCCCAAATGACACAGGACCATTTTCTCCCTGTGCTCTCTTAGGAGGTGCTTTGCCTAGTTTAAAGTTACAGGCAGCATTACCAAGGGGGTTAAATAAAATATTTATGCTTTATGCTGCCTTGTTACCAATACACTTTTAAAGAGGGGTAAACAAGACCCCTTATTTTGAGTGAGCAACATCTATATGATTTCAGCATAAACAGACTCAGTCCTTCAGCATCTTGGGCCAGTTCAAGCATTTTGTCAGAGCTCTGTGCTTTGCAGCCTCTGCACCTTGTAATGAGGAAATCAGCACCGTGAAACCAGTCTGCTTATTTCCCTATTTACACACATCCATGTGTCCAGTCCTTTGATGACATGCATACCTTCATTTAAACCATCTCAGTATTCCATAACTGTGCAGGAGACAGTCCCCATATGCTAAAAAAAACACCAGAGGGAGCAGTAATTCTGCAGGATGGTGGTTCCATATTGATACATTTTCTGGGCTTCTTCGGAAAAAACATGAAATAATTTTGTCAACCGTTAAGAGACTTTTCCTGTCTCTTACATATACAATTTAATGTATTGGATAGAGCCATGAGAAGCTGAGCAAGGTACATAACTAGCAAGGGAAAACAGTGCCCAAACCCACCAGCCCCACACAGCAGTCACGTGCACAGTCACAGTCCAGGGTCAAGCACGTGCCTTATCCAGGCACAGCTGTGAAGACAGAGGGAGAGTGATGACAGAAGGCTGCACAGGAAGAAGGGACACTGGTACAGTCCCTGAATCTTGCACAGAACATCCAGCCTGGGAAACTTCAGGTACCAGACTGAACTTCTGATCCCAAAGGAGCCAGAAGGGCTCAGTGACAGCCAATGGCCTCAGGGACCACCTCAAGGGCAAGATGCACTTCAAGAAAGTATCTTTTATGAATGGTATTTAAGGTAGAAATTCATGTCAACAGACTTGCAGGTCAGAAGAATTATCTAATCCAGTATGCTCTGTGTCAACAGCCAGATGTGAGAAGCTGTCAAAGCCTTACAGGTGGATGACAAAGACTCTCAAGGCACACTCAGGAGTCAGCCACCTGTTGAACTTTAGAGGGAACTTTTCCACCGCTCTTTCAAGATCCTTGGGAGTGCCCAACAGAATGTCTTGCTCCTCAACCACAACATACCACATGGTTTAGGTCTTCCAAAAGGCCGAGACTTGCTGTTACAGTTGATATTTTTCATCACTTCAAAGCTTGGACTGAGATTTGCTGGCCTCTCAGAAGCCTGCTATCTTTGGCATCCTCCAAAACTGAGGAAACATCAGAGTTTGGCTATTTTTGCCGCTGGCTTTCCCATCTAGCACTAACAGCCAGTGTCCACAAACTATGTCCTGCAGCTCTTACTCAATCCCATGGAAAGTTTGCTGGAAGAAGGGATGAGTAAAGGTTACAACATAGTTATCTTATTATTATTAAGGACACACAACAGCTGTACATCCAAGCTTGGTATTTTTACAAGCCAAAGAGCAATCACGCTTTTCTAAACCTTGGCATGTCTTTAGCTCGCTGTGCAAAAGTTCCAGGGGGCATGAGTCATCTTACAAACCCATAAAAATCTAATTATGGCTAATGATCATCCTTTTGTTTACACTGTATGTAAAATGCTAACTGCTTCTGATACTCCCTTCAGGGGCAAGATTTACCATCAATCTTGAAATTATTTCTGTCACACCAACATCTTGAAATGGCCCATTTAAGATAGAACAGAATCCACACCACACACAAAAGGTTTTGCCTTATACTTGCCAAAAAGCTGATTTCTGTCTCATGAAGCTACTGAAACATTGTGCACTCTAGAGCTGCTCTTAAGTTTAGAAAGAGGTTCAGAAAACCACATAATTCAGCTAAGCTCCAGTTTCAAGAAAGCAATGTAGGGCAGATCCTCTCCCAGGCTGCATGGCAGCCCCCCAGCCTCAGGCCATGCGGGGAACTGGTTGTCTGCTCTTACACAGACCTGAGCAGTGCTGAAAGAGCATCTGGACAGACTCAGCTGGAGGACAGAGAGCAAACATTTCAGTAATCAGGGGTACAGCCATCCCACCACCCTTTGAAGGAAAAGGCTGGGGAGCTGATCGTGTGGGACCGCTGCTGACGGGCCCTGTGAAGCAGGTCACACCGACCCCCTGCAATGGGGAAAGGACAACACAACCCATTTTCCCCCCACAGAAACTCTCTGCAGCTCTTTGATGTGTTTCAGTGGCTGCACCGTGGTGAGCTGCAAGACACTTAACCAAAATCACATCAGGAACTGTTTGCCCTATAAAGAAAGAATTTGCTGGTCCAAATTGGACCACAGGGAAGCGCAAAACACCAGATAAGGAGGCTGTTGGCAAAGGGGTTTCTATTTCTCCCTTTTCCAGGGACAGGTGGATTTCTTTAACTTTTTTTTTTTTTTTTTAAATTTAAACTAATTTCAAATCTGCTTGCACAGCTCTTGTAAGAAATAACATCCTCCTGCAAGCTTGGTCTAGCTTAAATCTGAACAACTCTCAGAGAATCTGCCAACATGACAGTTCTTGGAAAGCTGCACAAGTGCAGATGAATGTGAGATTTCTAAAAAGAATTCCATCAGATCTACGTACTGCTCATAAAACAAGCCCAGTAGCTGGCAAATGCAGCAAATTTTCAAGGTTAGAATGGGATGGGAGGAATCGGGCCTTCTCCTCTGTGACAGTTTATTTTCAAGCTGCTTTTTCACACTCCAGTATTGCAGGTACCATGGGAACAGCAGGTGTGGGTGCTCTCCACAGAGCTGCCCAAAGCCGGGCAAGATAAGCTTGTGCACTTGCTCATGCTCACAAGCCATGCCGTGGCATCCTAGCTATTGAAATCCCATTATCAGCAAGCATCTAAGCGGGGGCAGAAGGGACAAAGACAATTTATCCCCACAAAAACGTTAGTCTAAAATAAGCACCCTCACAAGCGATCCCGTTGTCTGCAGTCATAAATACCAGTTGGGCTAAGACAGGCCCTTAAACAACAGGCCTGGTTTTATTGCTCCCAACTCCCACTTACTGAGAAATAAGAACTGGTTCTGTTCTCTTCACTGCTAGGCTGGGAATTCAAGTAGCTGCTGCTGTTCAAACGATGATAAAACAGGGAATATCTTCTGTAGTGACACTGGCTGGACTGTCCCCGACACAGAAAGCACAAGGCAAAGTTGGTGAAAAACCTGGTCTTTGACACAAATATCTGTGATATCGGTACATCCAAGGCAAGGCTCCTCCCAGACCCCTTCCCCAGCTGCCCCCCAGGACCACGGCAGAGGCCAATAGAGAAAACTCCCCACTCTCTGCCCTTCCTTCCCTCCTCCCACTCTGCCGTTCCCAATCACACACATATGCACAGACACCAGGGTAAGCAATGAGCTAAGAAACAAATGCAAGATTTAATTACAAATCAGGAATAAAATGTTCCAATGAGATGTGATTATAAAATAAACAAATCTAACACTATCTCTGCATGAAAGAATAAAGACTTGCAAGGTATTACCAGGGGTTGCAAAAACTCAAGTAAAAACAAGATCCTGAAAAGCAGTATTTCTCTTCCCAAAATATTTTTATAAGGAGGAAAAAAACCAAACCAAACAACAAAGATGACCCTATGGGTATTAAACTTCTGGCACCATAGCATGAATTTCTCCAAAGGGTTTCTTAGTGCATCTTAGCAATTCATAGAGGAAGTGACCCTCTGGCACAAACACCCAGTTGTCTGGGCTTTGAAGCTGTGGAGGCTTCTTAAGAATGTCTGTATGACACTTTACCCCGATGCCCTGCCTCTGAACACCAGCTTTTGACCTTTCATCCCTAGAAAGACTTTCCAACTCCCAACACTGTCTTACAAGACACTATTTTCTGTGCTTTCACTGCAATATTCTAATCTCTAAGGCTTCCAAAGGGGAAGGGAAGCACTAATCCAGCAGCTTTTTACCACTCTTCCAGCCTTACATATTCATCGTGGTTGATACTCTGTTGTTTGTAAACTAAAAATACAGCACACAGGTCAGATATGAAATATCTCAGTGCCCTGATGGGAATAAACCACTGTAGAATTATGTTTTCCTTGGGGTTTTCAACTATCAGTTTTGAAAAGTCTTTTGGTCTCTTGCAAGTTTCAAACGACACCATAAAACCAAATTTTCTTCACAAGACATTGTATTTAACCTAGGTACTAACCCTGTACTTTGGGACCAGAGAAGTTTAACAGATTAAATTGTTTCTACACAAAAACAAATGAAGAATTTGGTCCTGTAACTACACTAACATCCAGTTACAACCCAAGGAACCCAAAACATTCATTATTATCCAAGGTAACAGCCCTAATAAGAGCAGTCTCATAAGCGAATTAGTGCTGCTTGCGAAATACCAAGAGTCACACAGGAAAAAATGTTTCCATAATATTGGTAGTATTTGAACCTCTGCTAAGCATCTAGCGAAGGAAATTAGCAGCTTCCCTTCCAAGAAGTGACCGAAGTAGTAGATGATTCAGTAAGTAGAATGGTAGGTTGTGTAATGAGAGATTTAACACACTCTCTTTCTTTCGCCAAACTGCCACAATTACTTGAAGACCCATTTCCAGCAGAGGTTCTCTTGTCCTAAGTTAGGATTAAGAACAGATTGTGAATGATGCCTGCCTTAGCATATTCTGGTTTAGGCTTTATGGCACAGGTTGCTCTTTTTCAGGGAAAGGTCACTTGGTCACTTGCAACATTAGTAAGTAATTGTGACTCCAGGTGAGCAGTGAATTTAAGCACTAATTACCACTTGTAACACTAATGAGGATCTTCACATGCCCTTGTGGAAGTGCAGCCCTCACAATGGAGTATTTATGTGATTTTTTTTTTTTT